>JAAAKQ030119679.1:0-13815 GCA_010016005.3 Zanna intricata | reverse complement strand
CAAAGGGAAAACATGGGAGGAGAATAAATTATTATAGATACTCAAAAGGTGTTGTAGCACCGAAGATTAGGAAGATGTGAGAGCATGCTCAAACGAATGTTATCAGGTCCAGGGGAGGTGACAAGTGAGTTCTTAAGTGCGTGTGACAACTCACTAAAAGAAAAAGCAGTGTTTAATTCACCGACCGAATCACCAATGTTTAGAGGTAATAATTCTACTTGTAATTTGTGCCTCTGAAATTCCTCACTGTATGCTAAGGTGAGGGAAACCAACTGGAAACAATGTAACAACTTATTTGGCACTGCCGAGGGTGTTGTTATGAGTCCTCCTTCATGAATGACTCCGAGAATGGATTGTGTTCGAGATCCGCAGATTGTTCAGGTCTTTTTCCACACAGTAGATGTCGGAGTGGTACGTGAGATGGTGTCCATGTAATTCCTCCATGACTTCCTCCTAGAGTCTAAGAATACTCGACGACATTCCGCTCTCGCTTTGCAATATAAAGCTAGGTGTTAACTGGTTGGCCTGTGGTTAAATTTCTGCAGTGTCTGCCGTCGTTTCCTAATGGCGTGTTGGCAGTCATCATTCCACCAACGGAAGGACATCTAGGGTTTCCCGATGTTTGTGGAATATAGCTGTTAGCATTCTCAAGTATGAGAGACGTAAAGGTGGAAAGTTCATCTAAGGCATCAGCACCATTATCATACTGTGAGGGGAAGGCATCGTGATAACCATTACAATCTGCCTTCTCCACAATCCATCTCCTTGGTCTTTTATTCACCATAGGTTCGACCTCAAAGCCTATAATGATTGGTCTGTGGTCGCTACCACAAAGGTCGTCAGAAGCAGACCAATTAAGGCGAGGGAACAAATCCGGTGAGCAGAAGGAATGATCAATGTTTGACAGTGTTCCAGTCGATGAGGACATGAATGTGTATGAGCCATCATTGTCATTCAAGAGACAAAGATCCAAATCTTGTCTCAATCTGTTTATCATACTTCCTTGAGGGGAGCTGAAAGATGAGCCCCAGGAAATATGATGGGCATTGAAATCTCCTACTATTAACGCCTGCAATGTATTTGGGCAAGGAGATTTGAGATTTCTAGAGCACTGAATTCAGAGTTCGGTGAGAGATACAAATTTCAAATATGCAATTTAAACGGGACCATGATTTTAACAGCAATAGCAGGAATAGGGCTAACTAGTGGTATTCTTCTAGCCGTCACCTCATTTCGTATGAAAATAGCGACACCACCACTCTCTTTGCTATCTAACGTGCAGTCTTATCTCTCATTGATGTAAGCCTCTGAGTGTAACCACATCTTTTGCGAATACATTGTTGCTAATAGATGTGCTAGATTGTGTGGAAACACATGATCAACGGTTCATGTGCACGCATCAGTACTCTAACATCTTCAATGCGGGACCGAAGACTTCTAACATTCCACTGAATGATGCTCATAAAAAAAGTTAGTTAGATGGAGGAAATTAGATAAATATATGATAAAGTTAGTTATAGGTGATCCGGTTTTTCTTTTTGGAATTTTTTAATTTTCAGGAAATCAGATGCCCTGGGATTGGGCGGTTCCTCTACCATGTCCTCCAGTACACTTGGTATTGGAGGTGGAGATTTAGGTAACTGGAAAGATGACATCCCAGTGGAAGGTGTCATGTGGGTTCCCTTAACAGAGTTTGTTTGGTGGTTTACCACCTAATGTATGTGCTATGTAAAGGCAAAACTTTAGGGACAGGGATTTTAGGAGAAACGCCGCTAGTATTGGCTTCATTAGCTGCAACTACTGACTTTTTATTCAAAAAAACTTTTGTTAACTCAGCAATAGTTGTAGTCAGAGAAGAAACCTGATCAGATAACACCTGAACAAATTTCTTCAATTCATTGCAGGATCCGCACTGTTGGTTGCCTGCATTTGTAGGAGCTGTACTTGCTGTCGCTGCAGCAAGATATATCAGGTTTGACCAGATTTTGAGAATTTAGTGTCTTTTTACATTCTCTTCGAGCGGCTGGGAATGAGAGCTCAGTGCAAATTTTTAGGATTGCCTTCTCTTCTTTAAAAGTTGGGCAATCTCGTGACCGTGCTGAATATGTTCCCCCACAGTTAGCACATTTTTCTTCTTCTGCGCAGTTAGTATCATTGTGACCTTTCTTTGCGCATCAAGCACAGATCTCGGTTTTTGGGCAAGATGTAGTAGTGTGACCCTTGGCATCTGAAACATCTTCGCGGGTTAGGTATGAACGGTCTTACTCGAACTGAGAGGTAACCCACTTTAATCTTCTCAGGTGGTATTAGAAGACCAGATGTTAGAATAAGAGGTGGTGTAGGTACTTCTGTCTCAGTTTGCCATTTCATTATTCGTTTAACTTCTACAACATCTTGGATTCGAAGCTCATCAGCTATTCCCTTCAGGTCCATCTCCATAAGGTCTCTGCAAAAAATTACACCTCGGCTTGTATTAAGTGTTTTATGACATTCTGCATTTATATTGATACTGCCCATATTACATAGACATAAGACAGATCGACTCTGTTCGTCATTGTATGTTTCAATCAGAATCAATCCATCTCGCAACTTCTTAATATTCTTCAGGAAGCCACCTGAACCTGTGATGATCTTATTAATGAGGAATGGTGAGACCTTATGAAGGGAGCCACCTTCCTGACTGTTGCATAATACCACAAATCTGATATTATTAAATTTTGGATTTAAGCTTTTATTACTATCATTTTCATTTTCCTTGTCTGACAATGCCAAGCGGGGCCTTTTCACAACACTGATATTGTTGGTGGTTTTTTCAGATGGACCACTAACCATCGTAGAGTTAATTTGTGTAGAACTAATTTTATTCCCATGATATAAAGGACCACCCCAGCAGAGCGAACACGTACTGGAGTTAGAGCTAGATTACAACCAGGTTCACCCAGGGGCCCAGAGGACATCCTTCAAGACTCACTACGTAGAACCATTCATCCATCGGCACGATAGTTCACACCTTGGGTTACGATTGCAATTCGTAAGGTGTCGCAATATCACCAAGTGTATTTGTAAGAAGAAGTAGTGTAGAATGTTGTTGTGTAGTTGTATATGTTGTGAATGGTGTAGTGTTCTTGGTGTAGAGTCTGTGTATAGCATAAAGTGTTCTGCAGCTCAATGTGTAGTGGGAAGAAAAGCTGAGAGGCTAGGGACGCCAACCCCCAAAGTCTTAAAGAATAAGACTCCCCATCAGGATCTGGTGCATCGTGATCACCATTCCGCTCCGATACAGACCAGGCTCAAAACCACATCCTAAATACCTCAGCCTCCCTGCCTCTTTGCAATCTCCACATGGCCACCCAAACTTTCACCAATAAATTTATTAGGAGAGCCTTTCCCAGTAGGGTAGGAGCCTCGTAAGAGGTTTGTTTTAAAAACACCAGTGCATACAATTAAGGCTCTGCACTGAGTACCCCTTAAATTTTGACTAACTGCTCAATTTCTGACTAACCTATGCACCCAAACAAGCGCCACATAAGAGGACATACTTTTGAAGACAGCTCCGTACGCCATGACAATCTGAAGTCCTTCCGAACAATCCTCCTAAGCTTGTGCATCACAGAGACGGCATCTGCTGCTACTTGCTTAATGCAGGTGCTAGATAGCAACTTTTCACCAAAAAAACACATAGGTACTTACGAACTCTAATTCGACTGATTACACAACCTTTGTAATTAATGTGGGAGTTTTGACTATATGATAATTTGTCTGCACCCTTCAGAAGCATATACTTATCTTGGGCACAGAATTCTTTAAATTTTGATTTTGTCTATCCAGCCTTCTGCAATTGATAAGGGCGTCTGCAATCTTTCTTTTAGCTTCGGTCATGAATTATCACAAACTGAAAGGATAAAGTCATCAGCAAAAGCGTGGACTGTTACCCCAAATGGGAATGTAAACCCCAGAAATCCATCAAAAACAAGGTTACACAGCAGGGTACCATGAACAGAACCCTGCAGCTTCCCCTGGTTAGAGTTTTCCACAAATAGGCACACATCTTTAAACAGAGCTGTGGGTTACACAAATAGTCTTGTACTACAGTCTGTAGAGCTTGGGGAACCATTGTGGCGTTCCAACTTATAGGGGACAGAACTCCAACACAAAAAAGGAAATATTGCCTTTATGTCAATAAAAATTGCCAAAACATATTTACAGTCAGTGGATGCAATCCTCAGTGCCAATTCCTTTGATGAAGCCATATTGGCCTCGATTTCAAAAACAATTCCTATCAATGTTTTTCCAGAGCCATTCCACAACCAGCCTTTTCAGCAACTTGCCGATTGCCAGCAAGAGACTGATGGGCTGATAACTGCTGACCTCACAAGGATCCTGCCTGGTTTTAAGAGCACCCTCACCAAAGCCACCTTCCAACATGTCAGAAAGCAACCCCAGCTAAGGCATCCTGAGAACTGTCTGTCAAGCAGCTCTCTTATGACAGGCAGCAGATGATAATAAATATTCAGGTCAAATTGGCCAATCCCTGGTGCCTTTCTCAGTGCCATTCAAGAAACCACTCAGTCTATATCAATGGGATCTACAGCCTGCATGCCAGGGAATGATATCTCGCCCACCCTGACGCCGACTTCTGCTTCACCCTACCCTTCAGAGCATTTGTAAGAACTCTTCTTACAAACCTCTTCTTCCTGGATACTCTATCCAGGAACACCTGGTAGGTCACCACAGATGTTAAAGTGTGGTCTCGACCACCAAACCCACAACAAACACTGCACAGCACACACAATGGTTAAGGAAACACTCAGTAATTTTAGACCCCTACCATTATAAGGAAATATATCCCTCTTTCTTATATAAAATTTTTATATTCACCTTTATTTCAATCTGCTCATTAATAATATTTATGAACAACTTTTTACTAATTTGTTTTTATTTAATTTTATATTAATTTTTAATAAATATTTTTTTAATAAAAAGCTAGAACATAATTAAGCAATAGTAAGGGTTGCTGGACACAATAGTAATTGAAAATAAGCAAAAGTAATGAAAAAAAAATTGAAAATTGATGCAGCTGAATTCTTACGATATATGTATTATCACTTATCGTGACAATGCTTAAGTTTGGCATTGTCCTAATACACAACAAAACTACATTATTCTTGAAATTTTTGAGATTTTCTTACAACATTAGAATAACCAAACATTTAAAAAACAAATCAGAAAGTTCCTGGAACATTCCAGACATAATAATTTATACTGCTGGAGTGTACATTAAATATTTATTGACGACACATTCTGTCAAATTTTATTTATTCTGTTTTACCTTGTGTAAACATTTGAGTTCATATTGTCATAAAAATGACGACCCTTTATACTGTCAGAAAAATATATTTTTGTAATGTAAAGGATTAAAAAATTGATATGGCCATCATTTTGAAATCTGCAAATATGTTCCACATACTTTAATAACCTTATTCTCATCTTAAAATAAAATATAATTTTCTTTAGAAAACACAAAGTAGCAGATAGAAAGAAAATGAAAGGGAAATTGCCATTTTTTCATAGAATATTTTGTTTTAAATTTTGATATGCAGAATCCAAAAATGAATACACAATTAACTTTGTTACATTTTGTGTTTATAAGATTACTTTTATTTATTTTATATACTATACCCAGTTTGAAAGTCTTAAATGAAAAATGTAATACACTACAACCATTATCTTTTTACTTACTTATCATTATTTCCAGGAGCATCACTAGATTCATCTTTCTCAGGTGTCTCATCATCATCACTCTTTATAGCAGTTCCACTAGCAACTACACCATAATCACCAGTAGCTTCACCACTACTACATTCATGAGCTATAAACAACACAAACATCATAGTACATTTCAAAAATGTCATCATAACCGAGTGAATACATCACTATAAAAATCTAAGTCTCCACAATACATGGTGTAACAATATTTAACTGAATCCTGTAGATAGCTGCTTGAAATTAAAAGATAATGACTACAATTTCTGTGAGGCCAAAACCTCACAGTTCATTAAAATCAAACAATAAACTATGGCCAAGGAACAAAAGTAAAAAACTGACAGCGTTTTACACAATTATTTCATCTAGATCTTGATTTATCTATCAAAAAGAAATGTAGCTGTATTATTATTCAAAAACCCCAAAACAAATAATATAACTGATCTGAGCAAGTTCAGATATCAAACTTAATAATATTATAACCGAAATTAAATTCACAAAGTCTGAAAACAAATCCTTTCCATTTCTTCCTAAAATACCTTCTCCACGTCTTCATTGTTTCTTGGGCCTACTTCTTTCTTGGTGTTTCTCCTTTACTTTCTGCCTCAATCAATATTCTTCTTATCATTCTCCTTTTACTCAATTCATAAGACATAGCTGAAGTTCTTGATCTTATCTACTGCACTGCTTTCTACTGTAGGCTTTTCTAATTTTTCATAATGATTCATATCAAAACTGATTAAAAATAAAATGTATTCAACAATGTTATGAATTTATCAAAATAATTCTTTCTATGAAGTAAATTTTTGACAATATTTTTACAAATAATCATAAGATTCAGTGATGAGATTCATAATAAATTTTAAATTAGAATAAACATAGAACAGACCATTTCTTAACTAATATAATTAGAACTGCTTGATACTGTCAGATAATGAAACAGTCAGTTTATATGTTAGTAATATTTAGTGAACATCTTTAATGGATTAAACATAATTAACAGAGTGAAGCAATTTATATAACCATCATTTTAGTATTGTGATTGTGAAAAATTTCAGATTTCAACAGAACTATCCATTTTTACTAGTTCCAGTGTGATGTCTGTACATGTCTCCCACAACTCAAAAACTATTAGTCACAGAATGTTGAAATGTTGGATTTAGGACTGTTGTAACATTTAGTTGTTACATTTCATAGAGAGATTTTCAACAATATATCATAAGTGTTCACTGATTAATACAGTTAATATAACTTATTTTCATTGGTTCTGCAGTTATAGCTACACAATAGCAAGTGAACAGTAGAGATGAGCAAACACCAAAACAGAAACTGCAAAAATTATGGAGATGCCACTGCTGCAAGTGTTCAAGAGTTAAAAAGCTACTTACCACATTAAACAGGTTTGGCAGAAGAGGTGCAAGAAAATCGTGAGAACATGTCTAGACAAGTCAAAGCTGTGGTCATTATTAAAGACTAATGAATTGCCAAGATTTACAGCTGCCACAGACTTAAAATTAACTAATTTGTTGGTATGGATTATGTCTAACTCAAGCTGTTTTCTTTGTACATGGTGCACTGCACATAAGAACGAATTACAAATGCCGCTCTGCTGTGGATCCTTTCAAGCTGTTTGAAATAATAAAAGGCATGGAAGAAAGTAGCCAGGAGTAAAAGAGAAGATGTTAAATTATATGAAAATTGCATCCACCAGCCAATTCTTGCTCAAAACAAGGATATGGAAATCATCTATATCATCCCACTCCAGCACTGCACCTGATGCTTGGAGTTGTAAAGCATATGCTTTTGAAGTTTGGAGAGAAAAGTTTAAATCGGGCAAAGGCATGCAATATTCAGCAGCAAATCAACTAGAAAGAATAGAAAACAAATTCTACTATATTTTGTAAAATTATTAGAACTATACATTAACATTTACAATTAATACATACATAGTTCCTGGTTATTTATTTTATCATTAGAATCAGACTGAGCCCAACACATGTATGGTGTAAACGGAGGAGTCGGTTCACCATCTGATAATCCTCCATCAATGCATGTATCACTAATATCACTTTCTCCCAATGAGACTGACCTACAATTATTATAAAACATAATATTAAAACTGTTTAAAAAAACAACTGCACTATTAGATAAAAAATAATACTACTTCAATTCTTTAAATTCTGTCGTTTTTTAAAAGAAATTTTCATGTTACAATAAAATATATATCTCACTTTTTTAAATTTAAAAAAAAACTGAAAAAAATAATATAATTTGCTTTCTATTGATTTTTAATACGTTAAGACTTCTGTAAAAATTAATTTACTTTAATTTTTCATTTTATATTTACCTGAAATATTAGTAAATGTACAAAAATGCTGCCTGAATGGAAAAGGCATTTGTAAAAGCAGGAAAAGTGAAAAACCTGTGCCATGACAAAAATAAGAAAACTGACTGCAGAAAAATGACAAGAAAATTGAGCTAAGGCATTCAAGAATAATCTAGGGTCTCTCTAGAAAGTGAAAAATGTATATTTTTATTTTCACTAAAAGCATAAAATGACACACCACAAAAAAGAACTGACAATTATTACATCTCCACGTTATAGTCACCCGGTTTTTTCTCTTAATTGAAAATATTTTTCAACTTAATTTTTAGCATCAAAATCTCCTGAATATAAGAATGAAAAAGATAAATAATAATAATATCTTCTTCAGATGTCTGTGCAGACAATGCAATTTTTCATTTAAAAATCTTTCTCTTAAGGTTTCTTAGAAAAAAATTATCTCAAGACAAACAAAAAATAATCAAGACAGTCCATTTAGTAAAGAGAAAGGCTTAAGCAACACTAAAAAACCATACAGAACATATTGTGACTACTTCTTTGATTAAATCTAGTTAAAACATAAATACAAACAATTCTCTTCTTTTTCTTTTAATAAATACTTTAAAATAAATATGACTAACTCATAATAAATATGACTACTGAATAAAACTGAAATATTAACTTACCCAATATTATGATCATCCAGATGTAGAGGTATAAACTGAATTTTTTGCAACATGGCTTTTAATTTCTAGAACAAAGAGAAGAATATTTTTCACTTTTAAGATTAAATTCAGTCTATTTTCTTTATTAATATGTTAAATATTTTATACACTCTACAAAAACAAAACTTATAACAGAAAAGTATAAACCATAAGTTTAGAATTAATCAATCTTAATGCAGAACAATATAGTACTGACATAAAATAAGTATAACCATAGAAAACTGTTGCTTTACAATGTATATGTCTTGGTTTTTCTTATTACCATGAGATGTAAACCACCTAAGATACAATAGACACTGATCAAGTTTCTTTCTCTGAAATTAAAAATGATCACTAGACAAGCAGTCCGTGTAGAGAAAATGTCACTTGTATGACGATTGTATCTGAAATGTTGTTGCAACTAACAATATAAATTTGTAACAATGAACCTCTGCAGTAAATTTGAAAAATAAGCAAAAGAAAAATGTCCAGACAGTATTAGCATAAAAGATTTTATAAAGAAGCTAGTAAATAACTAAGTATAGAAATTTATAATAAAAATCTTTCACTAAAATATAAAATGAGACAGTTCATATATCACACATCAAAAAAACAGTTCCAAATGAGAAGCACAGATGCTATTTAAATTTTTCTTAGACAAATCATGTAAGATAAAATAAACTGAATTGTTTAGTAACATACTTTAAAATCCAACAAAAATCATTTATAGTTTCAACTCTTACTCGGAAATAAAAAGATTGTAATAAGATTTTAAAATCAAAATACATTACAAACAGATGATTACTTGATACCTTTGATAGTGAATAAAAATTTTACAATCATTAAGTATCTAGGGAGTAATCACAGCTCAAGAGTAGATCCTTTATAATCTAGAAAAAAAAATTTCTTAATCAGAACTCTTTTTCTTAGAATATTAGTAACAAAAGTATAATCAGTCGACAATAAATATCAACTCAGAAGGGACTCTACCCAAAAATAACTTCAATAGTGTAATAGTCCTGCCATTGAAATTTTATCCTCATTTCACTTCCTTTATTTTCAAAATGCAGCTTACAGCTGCCAAAAAAATAAGCAGAGTAGAAGGAATATAGAAGGAATATTTTTTAAATAAACTTTTCAAAAGTATCAAATATTTAAGGCGGAAATCTCTATTTTCCATGAGGGTACACGTGGCTTCAAGAAAATTAAAGAAATTACAAACACTGGTAGTATCAGATCTATAAATGTCATTCAAACATATATTACTTAAAGATATTATGAAAATAAGGTTCAAACATACTTTTAAAAAAAATATATATTACAAAAGAAAGTTTTTTCAAATTTGACTAAAAAAACTTTTAATAACACTTTGAATACACTATAACAAAGTAACCAGCTTTGGAAAGAAAAACAATCAAGTTAATTCATATTTTTTAAAATCTGATTGTCATAAAAATTTATCCTGCTAATGCTAAAAATTTAAGTAATTTTTCCACCATAAAACTCTGAAAAGTAATGAAATATGCTTATTATTAACAAACCCTTAATTTGATACTTTAGCAAAATCCAATTTCACAGTACTGTTAGATGATTAAATGATAATTTATTTTCAAAGATTTTTATTAAAAGAAAGACCCTACTTTTTGCCATAGCTCCCATCAACATACATCAAGATATTGCCATTAACGTATAATCAATTTTTGAACACGCAACAAAAAAATTATGCCATCCATAAAGACAACCAATTTATAATCTCTTGACATCATCATCATATCATTGATTAGCACTCTTTGAAATCCAGGAAAAGTCACACAGCATTAAGTCTGAGTTAAGTGAAAATGATCTGTTTGTTCCCAGATAACATAAAGAAGGCTAATGGATCTATGCAGCAAAGTGCAGCTAAGCACTGTAAAACACAACATTGCAATAGACCATAACTTACCTTCTTTTTGATTCCATATCACAATTTTTTTAAGAGAACAGAATGCAAAATTTAGTGATGTCTCCTATAGCAAGATATAAAAAAGCAAATAATGTACCTAACTTTCTGGGTAGAAAATCTTTGTTCGAATTCTGAGTTTTTTAAAGATGTGGTGTGCCTCCATTCCATGGATTGCTGATTTTTTATTTTCGAGAACTGCAAGACATCAGTGTTTTATCATCAGCGATGACGTGACTTACAATCAACAATTTATCTCTGTATTACATGGATAAGTCAAAGGCATCGCCAAATTGTTTAGTTTCTACGCTCCTCAAAAAGAATTTTTAATTAGTTACTTCCAAATACTTAACAATTTCATGCAGAACAGTGTGATTAATGAAATATCAAAATTATAAACTCTGTACTCATCACGCACATTTTTTGTCCTTCATTAAAATGTGTGATCAAATTTTCTCAGCATTCCATCACTTAATGTAGTTACACCATAAAATTAGCTAATCTGCTGATAAATCTCCATTGATTTCACATTTCTTGCATTAAAAAACAAAAACCAATCAGTCAAAATTTACCATTTAAAAGGCTCAGGAATAATGAATGACAAATATATTTTTTTTTATATCTTTGAAGCATTTCGTTAAACAATTCATATTTTAATTACTCAGCAACTAGGCAACAAATGCACCTGTGTTAAACCATAAAATTGTAAGGCTAAGAAAAAACCACAAACCACTATAACCACAAAAAAATCCAGCTGATTTTTTTTTTTTCAATTTTATACAACTCAAGTTATTTACAATAAAAAGAATATGTACATATATAAATTAAATTTTTTTTAAATTTTACACAATCCTTAGTATGAAAAACAATTGTATCCTATATTCAATTTGGTACTTTAACATTCAATTAATTGCAGATAAAAAGTTTTACTTTACACCTAAGACTGACATTTTTTCAATTAATTTGTTTCTATGTAACAAGAAAATAGCACATTTCCTTGAAAAAAGAAACAGAGAATTATACATTTATATAGAAGATAATGAAAAGATGCATATACTTGTTAACATGTTCTGAGTCATGAATACGTATCAAAGACCATTATATACAAACACAAGTTTATCTAATAGAAATTATTGGTAAGGGCACTTAACTTGGTATGTGCCAAGTTGGGACTAATGCAGTAACTGTATGCCTCCATATTCACTCTCATGTGCCAAATGGAATACCTACATCAGTATATACATATAAAGGACAGCTTACCTTATATAGCCTACCTGGCTCTGAAATGTCGGTGAGTTAGTGTCTGGCAAGGTTGTTAATGAAGAAGGAGTTATTGTTATCTGTCTTGATAATCGAGAATTTCCTTCTGTACAGGAACTGCTGCCATTTCCACCAGTAGATGAACCAGATGGGTTTTTTGTACTATTAACAAGCCAACCTAGGGCTTTAGGTATTGTTAATTGTTCAACTGCACCTGATGCAGATTCTGGACTTGTCACGGCTATATCATTTCCAATATTGATAATAACATCACCATCATCATCAACAGAACTGCCACCCAATCCCGTACCAGATAATCCTGATACAACAGGAGAGGTAATTGCAGCTGGACCTTCATTTATTGGTAAGCTGCAATGTAAAAATAAAAATAAGATATTTTGCAGTATATTATGCTCACATATGGCATCTTCCTTTATTAATAAAATTTGTAGCCCAAGTTATTTTTAAACTGTACATATTTTATTTACAATTAATAACACATCATTTACAAAAAAAAATGCATAATTCAAACTACGCCCCTATATCCACCATTCATTCAGAAAGTATTCACTTTGAATTCTGTCAAGCTTTATTTTTTCATAAATTACTAAATTTTTCATACAAAGTATAAAAAATTTATCTCAAAATATGAAAAAAAAAAAAACTAAATATTTTATCAGCCTTATACTATATAAAAATGTAATTGAGTGGCAATAAACAAACATAATAAATATATATCAATTTATATAATTTATATCAATTTTTCATTATATTATATATTTTTTTTTTATATTAATTATAATTATATTTATATAATTATATTATATATATTTTATTTTATATAATTTATATAATTATATTATATTTCTATATTATATTATATATTATACTATATTTTTCATTATACTATATAAAAATGCAATTGAATGGCAATAAACAAACATAATAAATATATATCAATATATAAATGTATATCAATTTTTCATTATCATGAAAGATATAAATAATACTAGACATGCCAAAAACATTGCTTAATTTTTAGATATACTACATCCTAAATCTTCATTAAAAGTGACTAAATATTACCATAACAAATTCAATAATTAAAACTTTTATTTCTCTAAAAAACAGAAACAAGTTATTAAAATTATTCTAAGATTTAACCACAAAGAAAAGAAGGCAATAAAACTTATTACCTATTATTAATAAGAATGTCTTGTTAAGTACTTAAGATTTCAAATGATATACAAATACAAAAAAAGTTTAGCTTCTCAATTATACAATATGCACAGCTCACCGAATCATTCACTGGACAATATGGGATGTATCCATCAATGTTGATCCCCTTCCTGGGTGAGCATTGCCTTCGATAAATTCTCTACCACTAAAATTCCTCAACCACTCACAGCATTATGTGCGATCATAGAATTATCAATGAAAGTTTCTTGAATCATTTTGTGTTTTTATAAAATGTTTGCCAAGCTTAATTCAAAATTCCCTTGAAACCTTTTGTTGTGAGTCACTCATTTCAAAAATTGCAAGGGTACTCTAAATATTGAATGGACACAATAAAAAACAAATTGTAGAGTACACACAAATGGATGGTGGGAGACTGTACACGTTAGTTGTTCTTATGCTATGCAGCAATGCAGACTTCATGTCTTAAATTATCTCTAAGTATCAGAAAAAAACTTGCATTATTTATTTTAAAGAATTCAGAAATGAAAAGTAAAAAAAAAAAAATGTAATTTTCAATACAATAAATAACAATTAGGTAATAACTTCATTAGTCAAAATTAAATATACTAATACAGGAAAACGTTTTA
>JAAAKQ030119624.1:0-13816 GCA_010016005.3 Zanna intricata | reverse complement strand
CACATTCATACACATCATCCTCATTCATCCTCTGAAGTAATAACTTACGGTAGTTCCGGAGGCTAAACAGATAAAGAAAAAAAAAAAAGAAAAAAAAAAGCTGTACTATTATTAATATATTTAGATGTCGTAAATAACATGTAGTCAAAACGATGAATGGTATTTCAAGAAAATATTTTTAGTATTATTTTTGACAAGTTAACAGAAGATGATTTACATTTAGTAGAAAGTTTTTTACAAGGTAACGTTTTGGTTTTCATGATACCTTACTACATTTAAATTTCATTCGCACAATCACAATCTCTTTCATACACGCATGCGCATGTATATTTAAATTGACTACACATTATCATTTGGCATTCAAAAATACGTTTGTTTAACCAATCAGAAAAATTCATAAAAATATCTCTAAAAAATAAAATGACGGGAAAATGAAAATTACTTGGTGCATCAAACTAATGAATTTTTATCGTATGCAGATAAGCAAAATTAAGTCTTATCAGCATCATTAAAAGAATTCCTATTTAGTAAATACATACAAACATTTTATACACATGACTACTGATTTTATTCATATTTCCTTTTTTTTATATAAATTTAATGAGAATCCATTTTATGATGTAAAAATTAAAATCATATATCAGGTTTACAGACAATTTTTATATACATCGAAATCTATACGCTAGATTTCTTTTTAACTGCTTTTCGAAGAAAGTACGGTATTGTTTTTCGGTCCCATGGTGAGAGTTGGCGTTAAAATAAATTTTCTCTACATTTTGAGATATGAGGATTAGGAAAATACCATTCAATTAAATTGTGGTTTCATTGTGTATAAATATTTATAAGGCCATGTATAAAATTTTGTGGCTTGAAAATTTCCAAATGTAGTAGATGTTTCATTGAAGTTTTAGATATGCTCTATAATATATCTGAAGTTTTTCAGGTAAAAGTTTGATGAAATGGTAGAATAGTTGTTGAGTCAGTTTACATTATCATCTTTACATTAAATTGAGCTGGGCAAGTTAGAAGCATAGCCCCCTGGGCTGGTCTAGTGGTTAACGTAACATCGCAAGTCAGTTGATTTCGAAATCGAGAGTTCTAATGTTCAAATCCTAGTAATGGTAATTACTTTTATTCGGATTTGAATACTAGATCGTGGGTACCGGTGTTCTTTGATGGTTGAGTTTCAATTTACCACACCTCTCAGGAGTGGTCAACCTGAGATGTAAAAGACTACACTTCAATCACATTCATAGATATTATCTTCATTCATCCTCTGAAGTAATACCTTACGGTAGTTCCGGAGGCTAAACATAAAAAAAGAAAGAAAGAACGTTGATGTTTTTTTAACTGCGGCATCTACTCTGTTATCAATATTGTTCGGCATATTCAGATAGTGTAACTTATTTTGAGGGTCGTGAAGACTGGGTGTATGTTTCAGGGGGGCAAAAGGAAATATCAATGAAAATAAACTTTTGCAACATATTCTACTTTTCAAACGTTTCTTCTACACATTAAGTATAAAAACAAATATAAAAAATCAATTCTGAACAATTTATTAAAAATATATTTTGTAGTACAAACAATTTACATAACACTTAAATTAATTCCTGATTACAACATGAAAGATAAGAAAATTATCAGGATGGGGCACACCACCCCATCGCGCTTAACCAAACCCATCATTATCGTTATTTTCCTACCATAAGTTTAATTTACTTTATTAAGATGGGGGCTCACCACCCCACCGCTTAATCCCATCCCGCCACTATCGTTATTGTCCTACCATTTTTGTTTCTTTCTCCTTTATTTAGATTAGATCATCTTTTGTTTAATTTAGAGATACTTTTTTTTATAGAAGTGTAGGTTGTTAGGTTGTTGTAGAGGTTCCTTTTTTTATTTCTTTTAATTAATCCTTTTTCCTCTGAAAGGTTTTTAAGTAATTTTCTTCATGGTTTTTACTTAAATCAAGTAAAGTTTTCTTGTTGAGTTTCTTGTAAAAAATGGAGTTTTCTTGACTCTTGAAACTTGTTTACTTTTTTAAATTTAAATATTTTTTATTAATTTAAAAAGAGTTTTATTATTTTACTCTTCTTCTAAATAGAGTTTATCTACAACTCCCCTTAAGTTTTTATTGAACTAGATTTACTAGATAAAAGGTTCCCTTTTCGAGATAAAAGGTTCTATTTTCTCTTTTACAAGAGTTAATAAGATTTTTCTTAATTAAAAAAACTTCCTCTTTTATTTGTTTATAAATTAAAGCTTACCTTTTTAGATACTGTTTGTTTACCTTTTTTTAAACTAAAATACTGTGTTATCTCCTTTTACTTTTGTTTGAACTAGCTGTTTCTTGATCTAGATTTACTCTTCTATTTTCTAAATAAAAGGTTTTATTTTATTTTCTCTTTTACAAAGGAAATAAGATTTTTCTTTATTAAAAGACTTCCTCTTTTATTTAGATATAGACTTTTTCCTTTTAGATAACTATTTGTTTACCTTTTTTTTAAACTAAAATACTCAGTTATTTCCTTTTAGTTTTGTTTGAACTAGCTGTTAGTTGTAACTGTTGTTCTGTTAACTCAAACTCCTACCGCTCCTCAACACAAACCTGTGTTAGTTTTTTTTTTTTTAGCAGCAAAGTTATAAATATGTACTCGTAACAGAAATTCTAACAGAAATGATTTTAAAATATGATGAAAATGAAAATATGATGAAAAACATTTTTCTTCCTTACAATGGCAGAATTTATTACGTACTTATGTCATTTACAGTTATATCTTATAATTAAATTAAATGTCATTTAATTTATATCTTACTTATGTCATTGCAGATATCAGTGGCAGATCATGGCGCAACGTTTAACCTTGCGTGAGCGGGCTTATCTGGCATCCGAGCAACTTTATTTACTTATCTATGATCTATGTTTTTTTTATTGATGCCAACTCCAAAGTTTATTGTAGGCTTTTTAGCCTTCAACATTTAAATAAGCGTCGGAGCAAAAAAAACACCTTTTTTTGTCGGGGATCAAAGGAAACTTAGGAGCCCGTGGTCAGATCCTCACTCCCACTAACCGAGGGGGCTGTGGTTCTGAATATATTGCCGGCCTCTCCAAGCACAAGGAAGCCTCCGAGCGAAAACCTCCAAGAGACTTTTTTATTCCCGATCGACGAACGTTTAGGAAAAAATAAGAAACCAAATTTTCGTGCGATCGAAAATCCAAAAGTGAATTTTCATATTTATTTTGTGCCATATGGAAGTCTCGGATCGAAAAAATACAAGAGGCTTTTTTTTTATTCCCCGTTCGAAGAAACCTAAGGAACGTTTCTGCAACTCCGAAAAAGAGTCCGAAAAAGCTAATTTATTTTTCACTAAATCTACATTTCCCTTACTTATCTATTAAGAAATTCCATGCATCTGATTTATTCACCCGACATTGTGAGCGTCCGGCCGGCCAAAGGCCGGACTAGGACGCGAGTATCTTTTACAAAGGCATAATTTAAAAAAATCTGATTTAACCTTATGGCTACGTCTGGTAAGCATGTCTTACCAGTAAACACCAGTAAGCAGGTGTTCAGAAGAATCGTAATATCTCGAGACACAAGTACGCTAGCGAGCTGATTTTTATACTGAATGAAAGAGAAAATTCTATACTCACAACACATTCAAAATTACTGCTGATACGTTTTTTGATAAGTTACTTATACGACAGTTACGAGGAACCGATTTTATGCATTTTTAGACGGCGAAAAAGTGTTGAAAAGTTTGCAAGCGTTCTGTAAAATGGAAATATTTTGTGACGCAAGTAAGTAGGCGAGCTGCTTTTGACACTGAATGTAAAAGGAAGTTCTATATTTCATAACACATTCAAAAATAATGCCGATAAGACTTGTTTAGTAATGCTGATAAGGTTTGTTACTTTCAAGGCATCAAAAATTTAGATTATAACAATTGGGGCGAAAAATTTTTCGAAACATTTAATACATAAAAATTTTGTTTGTTCCGTATGAATCACCAATTCTTTGTTAATCTACCCTAATTTTTTGAGATTTTTCGGATGAAAAATAAACGAGAAATAATGTGCGTAACCATTGAAATTTTTACATCGGCCGCATTTAAAAATATATGGCCGTAGCCAAAAGGTTAAAAGGAGATTTAAGATTGATTTAGACTTATTTAATTTATTTCTAAAACTTTTAATATTACAAAGAACTGAAAGTTCAAAATAAGTAAAATAAAAATCCTATTGTTTTTCGCGTGACATGATCATAATTCAAAAATATTAACACAAGAATTCTGTATTAAAAATTATTTAATATTTATAAATTATATTTTACCACAAAATTTTGCATACACTATACTTTTTAATCAAGTATTATTTAATAATTTAATAAAAACAGTTTTTTTTTCAGATCAAAGCTCTGCCATTATAAATTTATTTTTTTAATAACTTAATTTTGATGAAATTTTTAATTTTGTCTGGAATAATTTACTAAACAAGAACATGAAACAAAATATATTTAGAAGTGCTATTACGTGATTCCATAAAAATCCTTTATACACAGGCAAATGTTCATAACCTGCTAGTATTATAAGTAGAAGACTTCAGGAACATTCGACACTTCATTTTTATTTTGATAAAGTGACTGTATTGTAAACAAAGTATTACTAGATACTCTAAATATTTCTAAATATCTATTTAGATATTTTTTTTTTGTGAAAAACAATGAAAAATGATGACTTGAGAAAAACAACTTTTAAATGACTGAAAATAACTTTAGAAAAATAAAAACTGATTTTTTAAAAATGACTAATGAAAAACTTTATTATTGTAAAATTGTATTAGTGGAGTTGAAAGTAAAATAGGAATGAGGCAAAATATTCCTGAATTACAAACATTTATATGCAACGGCACTTCGCAGTGGCTGAATGATATGCCTAATGGTGGTTCCAGCTGCAGTGTGGGGTGCTATGTTTTATTTAAAATTATTACTAGTTTCTTAGTAAATAGGTTACATATTTCCATAAACTAACGGGTAAAAATATTTTATCCTCAAAAAATATAATAAATATATATATAATACAATAAATATAATTTCGTATGATGTTTGGCGTGAATCTAAGGACCATTTCACCAAATATATTTGGATTTTCATTCAAAAATAAAAAATTCATAAAAAATATAGATTAACTTCACCTCTAAAGATGGTACTACATGGACAGGCTTATCACTATCTAATCCGACATTGCTAAAATAACAATATGAAAATGAAGCAGATGATGTTGAAGATTTTCTTTCTGTAACTAATGAGAATCTCCTCATTCAGTTCAACTACTTTGGGGTATAAATTGTATATTGACTACCCTTCGTGACAATCGAGTTTTCTAATCAAAAGGAATAATTTCTCTGATAGTTACCGTAATTTGATATCAATTTCATAATTTCAAAATTTTCTTTAAGGTTAATTTTCATCAATATGACTATTCTTTACCTCAGGCTTCTTACAATAGTCCGAATAATAAATAGATGCATTAGAAACTAATGGCTAAGATTATGTACAATAAATCAATGTTCAAAAACCCTTTTTTTTTAACGCGGAAAATTCCTTGTTACGTTCATTTGTTGCTAAATGTAAAATAATTCAAAATATCGAAATTTTTGCATACTTATTTATATTCATTGTTTTTGTTTTTCCTGTAAATTAGCAGGTAATGTAATAATTTCAGTAGTTTTTGTTTAAACAAACCTAAACCATGAATAACAAGTGAATATTGAGTTGGGTATTTTGATATTATCTAATTGGAAACAGTATGTTATTTTTTTTTTTTAAATAGTGTTCCGAAATATATTCTGAAAAATATTATGTAACCAGAAAATAATATTAAATCTTTTAATATTTATAAATGTACCAGATATTGATGAAAAGTTTTGTTATTGGTGAAAAGTTTGGTAAAAATTTTGATATTTCTACAGGAAAACTTATTTTGGTGTATAAAGTTACTGAAAGGAATCAAATTATCAGTAAAAATTTATTCAAATTAAAAAACTTGAATAAATTAAAATTGGTAAAAGGGAACTGCATTAAAAACAAATTTTTAATTTAGATAGGAATCTATTTTTTCAAAAAATAAATAAAAATATTTCAATGTTAATTACGGAGCAAAGAAGAAAAACTAAAATAACCAAATTTCACAATCATATTTACATATTTACAAAAAAATATTTTTGCCTCTAATTTTATAAAAAAGAAAAGCTTCTCTTTTTCAAAATATTTTTTTGTAGATTTTAACTGTTACTACAGAATATTAAAATTAAGTTTAATAAAGTTTGAAAAGTGAAATTTGTTAAAATAAACTTAAACATCACGGTGTATAATGAACTCTACTGTATGCTATTTAGAATTTGAGATAATTTTGGTAACTGATTTACCAACGACATGGTTAATAAGTCCTAAAGAGAGACGATAAACCTTATTAACCTTTTATACTATAACCTTCCCCTTTCTTCCATCAGTGGATTTATGTACAACACCGCTATAAGTAATAAATTTGTCAGCTCTGTTTTTTTTTAAAAATTCAATAAGATTTATGACGTTGAATATTACCGAATTCTTTCCAATATTTACTTGTTGAAATAATATTTAAAAAAAAAATAATATTATAGTATGTTTACATAATTTTATTCATTAAATGAGTTAATAATTTTTAATAAAAAGTGCGAATTAAAATTAAAATTTAAATGTTTATAATTTGGCAAACATAATTCCTGAAAAAATAACAAAAATTTAAAGACTGATTTCTTGAAAATAATGAACAGAAATCGTAAAAAAAATAAGAAATTAATGAAAAAATAAAATTAAAAGCCAAATTTTCGTTATAATATGCTCGAGATTAATAATAGTTTTCATTTTGAGTAATTCGTAAGCGGTAACAACGGGAAGAACATGATGAAACTCATCATATTTAATAATATTTTCTTTTTCTAGATTTTTTGAAATACACGCCTGCAAAACAGGAAGTAATGACTTTAATATAACACAAACCGTATCACTTATTTACTTGTGTGTTAATACATCAATAAATTCAATAAATCTAAATTTAACATGAATGTCTGTATTTGTTAATAGAGGAACGTTTCTAATATAATTTAAAACATAAAATTATTCTAAAGGTTTCTGCTTATTAAGATTCTGTACCTTCTGTTGAAGTTTGTCATTTACACTTAAAATATTCAAAACTCTCGTAAAGGTTTCCTCTCTTTGTTTCATGATTACGGTGAATTTTGTTTAAAGTACTTAGTATACTGACAGTTTCTGTAGTCCTGAAATAACATTTACTTTACCAAGTTAATTGTTAGTTCATATAGCGAAACCTCGCTTATCTGACATTAAACCCTTTAATCAAGTAATATAAACTGCAACAACTGCTGAAATTTTCATTAAAATTTTTCTTTAAATAAACGTTTTTGTTTGTTTGCATTCATTTCATTACTTAATTGTAAATAAATTAAATTTATTCATTTCAGTGGATTTCTTGCTCTAATTTCTTTTTTTTTAAGTAACAAATAATTTACTGCAAATGAGAAAAGATAATATTTAAATTTTAGTTTAATTATATTGATATATATATATATATATATATATATATATATTGTGTTTTTGTTTACGTGTTCACGCGCATGTGCGTGTATGTTTTTTAATTCTTTAACTGTGATAATATTTAAACGTCTAGAAAATCAATTGTCTTCTTCACTTGCCTTCAGCGAAGAAGACTAACACGATACCTAAACCAATTACACCTATTCAATAAATTATTTTAATTGATATTTGTTCGTATTAAATTTAATTAATTTCATTAACAAAATCTGAATTATATTTCAACTGACACATCCTTTCCATTGATAATTTTTTTTTTTCTAATGCGATACTCTTTTTATTTTACGAAAGTTAAAATTCTTAACCGAAACAAGCGTAGGCGATCTGACAAGAATCACGAAATAGTTCAAAAGTGAAGAATAACAAACATTTCATGTTATTATTATTATTATCATTACGACAGTTGAGAAGTAAAGGTAGTTTCCCATTGTCTTCTACATTTATCAAACCGAATTTCATAACAGTGTGCCAATCCTACGAAAAAAGTATTTGAAATTTAACTTTACAACTGACACCTTATCTGTTCAATACAAGAAATTATATACATTTGATAAACATCATTAACCTTAAAAAATGAAATTCTGACTTATATCTTTTACAGAATAAATGTGGTTTACATATTTTATAGTCATAAAAACTGCTGGAATTGATGATGTATTGTAACAAAATATTGTACACCTTTCGATTGGGAAGTAATCTTTTATATTTATCTTTTACGTAACTCGGCAGCAGAAAATTATTTTAATGAATTATTATTTTAATAAATTTCATTATAAATCAGAGCATTTAAAGAGCTAAATGGATAAATCAATTTCTATATAATTTATGATTAGATTGTTAACACATTTTGTGTTAAGTTTGATTTTTTGGTTTTATTATTTGTTTATTTTTTATGGTTATTGCCTGTCCCTGCTAAAAGCTTTTCGATGGGTGTGTTATGAAATCTTATTGTTATAAAATGCCACACACCCTGTTTTACAACTATTCCAGCTAATTTTGACCTTTCTGTAATTTTCCATAACCTTCTTTCATCTGTTCCCACGGCTTGCACACTATTGTGCGTGTTACGAGCTTTCCTTCTTCGTTCTTTCGTTTTTGGTTCTCAGTCGATCCTCAACTGTGATGCAATTAGGACGCTCTTCGTCGACTCCTGGGTTCGCCAGTTTTTTAGTCCTTCGCGTTCCATCAATTCTATACATCTCTCAGTCGACCTTCAACTTTGATGCGATTAGGACGCTCTACTTCGACTCCTGGTTCGTCAGTTCTCTTAGTCCTTTGCGCTCCATCTATACTTCTACAATTCTTCTCTCAGGCGGAATTCAACATCGTAGGCAACCTGACCACAAGCCTTTCAGCTCCAACGTTCCATCGGTTTATATTTTATTCGAGCACCTGCTAACATTTTGATGTTTCGTAGTCGTTTCAATTAGTGAACCAGCCAGGTGTCTCTACTAATCACAAATAGTGTAACCATCGAATTGTAAGGTGACATTTCTTCTTACTCATATATTTTTTATAATTTATTTAGTTCATTTTAATATCCATCTATTTCTCAGTCATTTGTTTTTGTATTTTTTCATAATAAATTAAATAATTAAACATTAAATAATTCAAGCGTTCTCATTTTCTATTTGGCTTTGAATAAAGCATTTGTCAGAATTTATATTAGTGTTAACTGCTAAAATCATAAACCATTAATTGTCTTCTATTTTGTTCTGGATCAGCCAGGCTCTGCTAGATTGGTATGAACTTAGTGTAACATGAGTTTTTTGTTTTTCATTTAAAAAATAACTGTTATAATCTAAGCACATTAATTTTTTGACATTTCATATTTCTTATATTATCAAGAGTTAATAAAATGTTAAACTAAAAATGTTAACTAAATAAATACAATAATAATTTTATACCTCTTTTTTTTCTTTAAAATACTTTTTTTTATCGAATTCACTGTTTTTTCCAAATTTAAAACTATTATTTGTCAAGTCTTTTTTGTTAGTAAAAATTTAAATTCATTATACAGTTTTTCATTCCTATCAGAGTATTTTTATTTTAATTAATTTACCAATTATCCTCGCACGGCTAGTAGTTAGCCAACGCGCTAACAAGATATTTACGAGAAACCGATCGATAAAAACCTCCTCAATTACGATTATTTTTTACTATTAGTAAATAATTAAGAAAGCCTTCAACGAAATGAAATATTCTCGATGACCTTAAATAAATAATAATTCTTTTATTTTTATGACTGATAAGCTGTGTAAAATATTTCATGAAGAATATCATCCAGAGATACTGGGTTCGAATCGTGGTTAGGCATACCATTTTTCATAAAATAAAAATTTCCATTTTCATATTCACACGTAAAAGCATCTTTATGTAAAATATCTTTTTTTAGTGTGAATTAATCCATCAGTCAAAACAAAAAATACATTACCTCCTTTATAAACAGACTATTAGTAAAGAATATTATAACCGAGTGTGAAGCAAGGTATAATAATTAATCTAATTTGTTGTTTTAATTAATTATTACACGATTAATTAATTTCTTATAGAAATGAACTTAAATTAACTTAAAAATTTAGTATTTAATACAATAATTAAGTAACCAATTTAAATTTTTTATTTTATTATGTTTCAGGTGAGCAGTACACCGGATTATTATTTAACTGCTTATTGGAAGGTAGGTGTCAATTAAATAAATAGGGCTTATAATAATAAATAGTCCAGCATAATTTTATCATAGCAACAGCATATAATTACAGAATTTTTAAGCATTAATTTTTCATTTATTTATTGCTTATTTTTTATCATTTTCTTCTGTTCCTTTATGTTTAACGCTTTTGTATACCTCTCTGCTTTATCAGAATGAACAATATATATGTAAAGTATGATACATGCTACATATTTGAACATAAAAAAAAAGGATTTTTCAGAAGTTTTTTCATTTGAATTTTCAAATAATAGTTCACAGGTTCTGTCTAAACATAAATTTATATAAGATTTCTAAGAATAAAGCATTTAACAAAATGTTAATGGTAATAATCAAATCATTAATTTAAGCACTGCTGTGTCATTATAAGAATCTCTTTTTTATTTAATGATTATATAAAGTTTATTAAAAATCCTGAAAGAGTGTCCTAAAAGTTAGAACTAGATCAACCAATAAGAATTGGAGCTCTGAGGTTTTTATAATGAACGTTATTGCTTTACAGTTAACATTATTTGTATATTAATAAAATTTAAGAAATACAACTAAGATGATTGAAAAATCTTATTTTATAATGCCTTCATTTTTCGGTATTTCAGTAAAATTTTTATGTAACAGTACAAACACTGTAACTGTGTACAAATCAGTGAATTTAATAGTAAGTAACAAAATCGGATTTTACGATCATTCAAATTTTTGGGCTCTCAGCATTTTTTACACAATGGCAGGATGCTTGATCGCATTTGAAAACGAGTAACTTTCTGAATATGGTTAACAAATCTTTTGTGATTTTTTTTTTACAGAATGCAGCCAAAAAATCTGATGGTTTTTAAACCGAAACAACGGCTTAATTATTGATCGAATATATTTATTTGTGCGGTTTCAATTTTTATTTTTCGTGAATTTTTTCTTTGCTTGTTAGTAAGGATGTCGTTGTTATTATTATTTTCGGTTTAATTGGTTGTTTCGAATTTTAGTTTCTTGGATAGTTTTTAGGTTATCTGGGCTATAAGATAATTGGGCGGTTTAATTTAATTAAATCAGGCTTCTGGCTGGCTTTTCTTTTTTTGTGTTGTACTTTTTGATAAAATACATTTTTTTAGTTGTTGGTATAAATTTGATATAATTCAAATGATTTTTTTAATTAATCAGTTTAATTTTGTTAACACTGGCAAAGGTCAAATTGTTTCTTTGTGATTGTGTTTATTAGCGGCCATCTTGCATTGATCTGATTCGTTTTCCTTTGTTTACATTACAATTGATTTATTTTACTTGTTATTAAAAGTAAACAACTTTAAAATAATTTAATAGTCTTTGTTTTTTATTCAATTAATATTGACTAAATCTGATAAAGGTTTAAGAAGGGTAAATCCAGACGAGAAAAATGGACCCCTGGTGAAGTAATAGCAGATGTGTGGCTTAATGATTCTTCCACATCAGTAGATGATGAACCATGAGCTGGGGTGTCGGCTTATCGTGTGACATATTAATATGCTAGGTATGATCTAATGCGCACGTACGCCATTTGTCGGCCTGATATTATCGGGTCGACACATGATCTCCGTGTTAATTGGAAAAGCCGAGCTGAATGGTTGATCGTATAAAGTTTTACTGCATATTTGGCGAAAGAAAGGATCGCTAAAGGGGTGTGATGTTCCGACTGGACTTTCCTTCTTTGTGCTTATGTTTGGTTTTATTGTTATTTTATTTTATAATTTGCTGAACTGTTGCTGTTTTATTTTAATAATTCTTAGTTATGTTTTATGTTAGATTATTTTTTATTAGTGTTTTTATGTTGGGTTTTATGATTCCTTTTGTGCGGAACTCATTTTTACCTTTCGGGTAGGTAGATTTCAGTTACTTCGTTCTTAGAAAGTCATCCAGTGTTGTTTGAGACTTGGCTAGATGTGTTTTTTTTTTGGAGTTTATGTTATTTAGTAGGACACCGATGATAATGTCGGTTGTATCATTCGCATCGAAGGCATCCTGGCCGAGGATTGATTGAAAGATGTCATTGCCGACATACTGAAGATGACCTCCAATAAATCCCATTAGGGCTAGGTACGGAGGGGGTAGCGTGACGACCGAAACCTTCAAAAGGAAGTTGTCTTGATCAGTTGTCTTTGATCAGGATAAACATACTTTAAAATTTACATTTCTGATACAATATGATATAAATGTCATTTCTCAGTTAAACAAAATATGAAAAAAAAAAATAGTTTTGAAAAATGACGTCATCCAAAAGAAGTTAATTTTTCTCTGAGTGTTTCAACGAAACTCAATGAAGCTCTTGAAAATACAACCAGACTTCACCTTTGTTATGTGCTAACATAATAAGACCCCGAGAGCTTTATGGTCTATAAAGGGCCATAAAGCCCTTGGGATCTTTATGGCTGTTTAGGTTTATGGCCCGCATCACAATTACGTGGTTTATTTACTGGTTTTATTCACATCTGGTTTTAAGAAACACTCAAGTAAAAATATAATATTGTTGGTGTCCAGAACAAGCAGGCCAAGCAATATCTCTACCAATGAGAGGTTAGCCGTCCAGGAAATTTCAGTTTTAAGTAATACATTGCAATAGTAGCCGTACGGACAATTGTTGCATCTTGCTAGCAGTCTACTTCGAACATTGGGACTCATTTAAATTTCGTGCATTAGAAAATTTTGGGGGAAAAATTGTGAGGTTGGGACTCACCAAATCAAATTAAGCAAGTACTGCTTGCTTAATTTTATCTATGGTTTTCTGGCTGAATTTGGCCTTCGCGTTGACTGACTTTTATAGCTAAACCTATAGCTCTGAATTTCTTCACCATAACTAAATGGTGTTACTGGATGGAATAGTTGTGTTCCATCCAGTGGTTTCCCCATCACTTCAAAGTGATGGGGAAACTGATGATAGTTAATGAGGCCCACAATCTTTTGAAAAATGACTATGGTAAAAATGTGATTTCAACCGATCACATCTACTAAAGTACCCCCCTTGAGTGGTCAGCCCCATTCCTTCCCTTCCACTCATTATTGGGCTGTCAGGCTTTGCGATAATGAAAACAATCACTGCACTTTATGATTCTTTTTTCTTGTACTCGTATTTCTGATTTTATTTCTATTTAAATTTTAAGTTTTTCATATTTAAATTCTAATTTATTTCTATTTATTTCCATAAATCATATCTGTTTTTTTTTTTTTTTTTTTTTTTTAAGACTGCAACATTTAATTAATATATATTTTTCACTATTAACTCAGGTGACATTAATCGTTATACAGGTTGTATCAAAGCTGCACGGCAATCTATAGAAACGGATTCTATATCTAAAAATAAGAAAAAAGTTTCATATAAACATATGCCTGAAAACGTTTTGTTAGCGAGTTACGGCTAACGAAAGATTTCGCCCGGTTTTCAGTTCCTCCCGTTAAGTAACACGTCACCGAAATTCTGGGAACCCAAATTTAGCGG
>JAAAKQ030119623.1:0-32090 GCA_010016005.3 Zanna intricata | reverse complement strand
TGTTAGGTGAAATCAGACTCCATATTTGGATTCAGCAATGAAAATACTTTGAAAATAACATAAAAGCATCAAAACATTAAAAAAATGTTGCAGAGTGGTGCTATTTATATTATTGTAGCTTCTTGTATTGGGAGAAGTGAGTCTTGAGAATTATATTTTTTTGCTTAATTATGTTTTACACTTGAGATTTTTAGATCATTTAAAAATGTGTGAAATTTATTTTTTTACTTAAAATTAACTTATTTCACTTTTAAACATAAAATGTAATGATTTTTAACTTCATTTTGACATAATATTAATTTTTTTTTTTTTTACCTCCAGAACCACCATTAGGTTATATCTTCAGAGGACAAGATGAACGATTTGTAGCGTGTGTGAAAAATACCATGCCTGACCGGGATTCAAACCCGGGACCATAATATTAATTGCAGTGTTGTTATAACTAATTAGAAATTTTTAAAATGTAAATTTTGCAAACTGTTGATAAACTTTTTTTTTTATCTTCTGATCCCAAAGCAGTTCCAGTTTCAAATTTGCACAGCAATTTTATAATATAATGATGAATAACATATATCTTTTATTAAAATATCTGTTTTTTTTTTTTTTTTAATGAAATTCAAGGTCAAAGATACCTTGAAATCAAAATTTATATAAATATAGGCTTGTTGTATGTGAAAGAGGTTTAAAAGAAGACCAAGTTTATTATTCTACCTTAATAAATAACCAAGTTATATTGACCTAACACTACTGCTACAAGTCAGAATTTGCCATTTCCCAGCAAATTTGATGGGCTCTAAAACGAAACGGTTTATGATAGAGATCTGAAATTCAGTATCTTCTCGTAACCATATTAATATTTAATTAATACCAAATTTCATGAAAATTCCAGTTGGTCTGGTTGTGGGCCTTTTTTATTTAACAAGGGATGACCCTCTAATAATACATTTATATTATAAATTTTTTATTGGTAGAGCAATTTTGTTGATCCATTATTCAATCAAAATACTGGGATGTATAGAACTAAATTATTGATTTATAGTTTTTCTGGTCATAGTGAAAAAAATTTGTTTTACCTAACTTTAATGCTGACATGATTCATTTCTTCACTGTGATACTATCACAGCTGCAGGAGTAAGAAATCATTGAAAAAAGAGATCAATAAATATTTTGACATTCAAAAAGATAAAAGTTTGCTAAAAATCCTTATAACTCGTTTCATACACAATAATGGTTAAACCCTGTTTTGATCATAGTTTAGACCATGTTTTAACTTTTGGTAGTATTTTTATTTCCAATTTAGTTTTTAAATATGGTTTAACATAAATGCCAATTATAGTGTTTTAAACAAGATGAGAGTTACTATGTTAAACATAATCTACCTCTGCTGTTATTATCTACTGATGATATACCTTAATAATAGTGATACCTATATGTTGTAGCTTACTACTGTTTTAAATACTAGTTTTTAAATTGTTATATCAATTCAAAAATTATGTATTATTTTTCCTGATGGAAGATTTATTTAAATATTTGAAGAAGAAAAGATTTGAATTTAAAATTAATATACGAAGAAGTGCTGAAAAAAAGCCCTAGTATTTAAAATCCAGATAATGCCAATATGAACTTTTTCTAATTAAAGATTCATTAATGAAAAAAAAAAAAAAAAACTTGAAATTAGGCTTGTCACCAGCAGAATAAGTTTGTTATTATATTATAGCATTTTACATCTGCTGGTTTCCAAATTAATATTGGTAATCAGACTTGTGTTCATCAGAATACATTTAGCAGAGCAATAGGAAAGGTTGTTATACTTTATAAAGGATTAGTTAGTAAAAGGGTGAATCAAATTTAAATGGTAATTTTGCTATTTTACGCAGTAAGCAGTTCCAAGCTGATTGGCAGAATGGGGGGTTAATGTTTGGTGTGTTAGAGAGAGAGAACCAGCTTGGTTAGCTTCTCCACTCTATTTGTTAGTACTGCCATGAATAAGCAAGAGGTTGTGTTATCGGGTTGTGCAATATATAATCATAAAATTTTTAACTAATGAAGGTGTTAAACCTGGGGAAATGTTTAACTCATTTAAAGGTACACTTTGGGGATACTACACTGTCCCAGAACTGAGTGTATACATGAGCTAGACAATTTAGGGGTAAGCAAGAAAGTGTATAAAATGAAAGCCATGATCAACACCTGAGATCAAGTCTCACAGCTAACAAATTTTTACTGTTTAAGAGCTTATCTAAGGTGACAGCTTGTTCACTGTTGAAAAAATCAATAGTTGAAAAAACTGTTGAAGAAAGTGGGTATCACTTGTGGGAGTGCTCAATCCACTATCACTGATCACTTTGGCATTAGGAGAATTAGTGTTCAATGGATCCGAGATTGTTGACCAAAAATCAAAAACAAGTGAAGTTTGAGATCTGTGAGAGATTTCTGGATCGATCTTGATTAGAAGGGGACAATTTTTTGAGGCACATCGTCATTTATGATAAGACATGGGTCCATCATTACATTCTGGAGTCAAAAATGGCAAGTAAGGACTGGTGAAGGAAGGATGGGGCTGTCCAATGAAGGCCAAAACCCATCAGTTACTGGAAAAGTTCTTGCAGTAATTTTTTTTTTACTAAAAGGGAGTTTTACTCATTAATTTTCTTTACAGTCAACAAATTGTGCATGCTGCTTATTATTTCCAGCTACTACAGTCAATAAAAGACAGGGTATGCCTATCAAAGACGTCATCCTTCACCATGACAAAGCCAGGCTACACACCGCGATTCTGACAAGTGATAAATTAGAATAAATGCATGTGGAAATCCTCGACCACCCTCCTCAGGTCTAGATTTGTCCCCCATGACTATTTTTTGTTTGTGTTCTTGAAAGAAACACTTGGAGGGGAACGATTGGCAAATAATGAATACATTGAGGAGCACTTGCACAGTTGGTTGATGACTTGTCCTCAAACTTTTTATGAACAAGGAATATTCAAACTTCCAAAACTTTTTCATGCAGGAAACTATAGAGAAATGATAAAGTTATGAACTGCTCTTATTGTTAATCAATAAATTTATAGAAAAAAATTACTGTTTGCATTTGATTCAGCCTTGTATGTATTTGTATATATGTATATATTGAAATGAGATGATAGAATGTTTCTACAAAAAAGTTAAGTTTGGTACACAGTGTATCCGTACAGTTGACTCGTACTTGGTTAAAAATTATATTTCTTGGTGGAGGCAATGCTGAAATTTAGATGCAAACATTTTTTTTTTGTCAATGTTTAAGGGGTCATTGATGCTGCAAATAAAAGAAGGAGCTTTGTGTGGTACGGGTGTGTCTGCCATTGATTTAGATTATTTAATGATACACATACATTTTCGTTATCAATAACACATGCCTGCAAAATTTGGGTTGTGGAATGTTTCTTAACTTTTGAAATTGATTCTTATGTATTTTTTAGCACTGAATCTGAAAATAACCTTCATTATTTTCCATCATGTCAGGATTTTTCACAAATTTCAAAATTTGTAAAATGTTGAAAAATTGTGAAAATGTAATACTATAAAACAGACATGTGGGTGTGTTTGGCCAACAGGTTATAACAAGACTTAAGGTGTAACATATTTATTGGTAGCTATTCATGCCACTTATGGGCCGTGCAATTATTATCAGTGTTTGTAAACTGAGCTTTTTTCTGTCCTCTGGATTCAAACTTGTTTTTGTCAGTGGAAAATTTATTTTCAAGCCATAAAGCAAACTTTTGTTTTCAAGAGGCTACAAAAATTCTGCAGATTCTTTTTATTACATTTGCAATGAGTTAATGGTCGAAATAAAAAGAAGAATTATAACAGTTTTGTTCGACAAGTGTACTTCATGTATTTTGGAGTGAAAAGAGGAGATCAAAACAAAACTTGGGGACCCAACTACATTTTCTACACATGTGTACAAGGACTTAAATGGTGGTCGAAGGGTGAACAAGAAGTGTTCAGATTTGGAGTTCCAATGGTGTGCTGAGAGCCATAAAATCACACTAGTGATTTTATTTTGTTCCACTGGTGTTCATAGTTTCAATTTGAAGAATAAAAAAAGAATCATGTGTCCAACTATGCCATCTACTTTATACCCAGTTCCTTGTGGTCCAGACAGCAGTGCCAATATCATCAAAACATTTATCTGACTGTTCCACCAGCAATTTAAAGGGAAGATAACTCGAGGAATACAAACCTGGAGATAGCTGTGCACTAGAGCTTTATTCATAGTCTGAACTAAACGGTTTGACCAACATTCTTCTGACTAAAGAAAATTCAGAATTGTTGGTTTGAGGCTTAAAGGAAAGAACCTGCTAGCAGCTGGTACTTTATTTTCCTGGTTCAGGTACAGAGAAAAGGATTTTCTTTTATATATTTCAGAAGGAGAATTAGTCTTCTGTAATGATGTACATGGATATTTAACTCAATTTAGGATTCTGTACAAAAGTACCAATTTTTTTTTTTTTTTTCTTTATTTAACCTCCAGAACCACTGTTAAGGTATATCTTATGAGGATGAGATGAATGTATTGCAGCGTGTGTGAAAAATGCCATGCTTGACCGTGATTCAAACCCAGGATCTCCGGATGAAAGGCTGAGACGCTACCACTCAGCTACAGAGGCTGGCTGAAAGTACCAATTGGAGACTATTCATAGATTTGTGCAAAAGAAGCCTAAAAGTTGTCCTTCTTTGCAGTAGGAATATATAGCTATCAGTACTTTTCAGACATTCTGTCCATTTAAAAAAGGATTGCAATAGTTTGGAATTCGTTCTTGATAAAATGAAATACAACATTCATAAGTGGATTATTTGCGGCAGTTTCAAAATAATATCACTGCTTCTAGGACATCAAGGAGGATACACAAAGTTTCCTTGTTTTTTATGTGAATGGGATAACCGAGAGAGATAAAATTATTGGTTAAGGAAAGATTGGCCAAAAAGAACTTCATTAGAACCTGAAACCAAAAATTTGCTTTGGAAAGTTCTCACACATTTGAATAAGTTCTCCTTCCACCTCTGCATATTAAGTTAGGCTTGATGAAGCAATTTGTCAAAGCCTTATCAAAAGAAAGTAAATGTTTTAAATACATCCGTGAAAAATTTCCAGTCTTATCAACCGTCTAAAAGAGGGTGTCGTTACTGGTGCTAACATTAGAAAAATTCTCAAATATGGTAATTTAGAGAAATAAGTGGAAATTGCAGATGAAAAAGCCTGGGTAGCCTTTAAAGACACAAATGGTGTAACTAAGATTCTGGGCAGTAAGAAGGATCTGAACTTCAAATCAATCATTTAGAACATGCTGTAGCAGTACAAAAATTTAGAATTTTCTATGAGCTTGAAGTTCCACTTCCTAAATTCACATGTGAACTCTATTTTCCTGAATTTCTGGGTGCTGTTAGCAAAAAGATGGATGAGAGATATTAGTTTTATACAGTTAATATTATACTTCCATTAGTAAATTTGTGCAAATTTTTGGTTCCTGTATACTTGTTATTTAATTGTGATCATTGTAAAATGATAAACTAAAGTAACTTATGTCATCGATTACAAGACTGTACTTAGATGAAAACAGGCCACGTTAACAAGGCTTGAAAAAAATTATTTAAAAATAACATTTAATTTGGAATTTTACATTTGTAAATTTTAAAAACTACATAAATTGATTTACTACTAACATCCCATTTTTAAAATTTTCAGTTCCCTTTCTTCTTTTTCTAGTTTTACAAATTTATTTTCAGTTTATGTTTGTCTTTCATTGATTTTATTTTTTGTTCCTTTTTGATTTGAATGCTTCTTTTTGTTGAAAAGCTACCGACTAAAATTTTACTTACCAGATTATTATGTTTTTTGTAGCAATAGTTTAGTCCAACATGACTTTCTTTTTTCTTATTCTTCATAGTGGAGACTTGTGGTCTTCATTTTTGGTACAAGTTGTCTTACAACTTCCAATTTATTGATTTTAGTCTCCTTACTGTCATGACTGGATTCCATAATAATTTTATTTTTAACATTGAACAATTGCTCATCATTACTTATAATCAGTTTTGTTAGGTTAAATTGTAATCTTTCCAAAGTTTGTTCTGTAGGTTCATGACTTGAGTTGCCAGAAGTTAAATTCTCAGCAACAGTTTCTAAATTATATTTTGGAGTAAAACATTTGGCTTCCAAACTTGATCTTCTTTGATCCCAAAATTCATGTTATAAATGTCAGTTGTTTGTGTTTCACGCCAGTTCTGGATTTATACCTGGTTTCTTAGCCATACTTTTGTTTTCATGATTTTTTCAAGTCGCTGTAGTCTCCCTTTTTTATTGTGTCAATCTCAAACCACCTTGCCATTTTGACTTCTAAATACATATAGTTCCTTTTCCTTGCTACTTTTAGTACAGTTTTTTTACATTCTTCAGTGTCTGTTTTAAAAGAACTGACTGTAAATAATCTACTTACTTTTTCAATCTGTTATTTAACTCTTCTTGTACCATAATGACTTTCATATAATAAAATACGAATTAACCAATCTTATCTAATTTTGGACATAATTGTTAAGATAGGAACATTATCTCAGTATCAACTGCAAATAGTAGTAGTCAGGATTATAAGCTCAAGTATAAACCGTGGTCTGTTTTAAATGTAACATAGAATAAACTTTCATTGATATTCTGACCAGCTCACCAAATTTAGTTTGTATTTCAGCTCAAATTAAATGTAGTTTTAAATAAACACTGTTATTAATGTGAAATCATTTTTTTAACCTAGTTAATATGTTTAAATCTAAATAAGTATGGCAAAATATAACATTTTCTGAATGTTTATAATATTCTTTTGCTTCATATCAGTTTTCAGTCTAAATTTCATAAAAAAGTTGTAGTTTTTGTCTTCATTTTATTAATTTGTAATGTTAATTTATTAGTTGATGCAAATATTTATGTAGCCTAGTTAGTGTATATTATTTTTATATTTTTAATGTTTTGTCATTTAGAGAAGGGGTAATATGAAGTTAGAGGTATCATTAAAAAAAAAAACAACATTGAATTATATATTAACTTCAAACATTCTAACTGTTATATAACATCTACATTAGGCAGCATCATTTTGTAAATGAGAAAAGAATTTTATTTTGTTCTAAAGATTTATAAATACCTTAGTGATTTATTTATACCCCTGTGAACAGTGAAAAATAAAATCATTAAATTAAAATTACCTGACCATAAAAATAAAAACAGAATTAAGATCATAAAATATGATATTGTTAAGGAACAATAATAAATAAAATTTCTACCAAATGGATTTTCCAAAGTTTTCTTGCAGAACTCTTTAATAAACGTTTTTCAGATTCTTATCGTTTATGCTCATTATAGAACAAAAGAACATTTCATTAAAAATTTATAACTTATTTTTAAAATAATGAGCTGATGCATATTTTATGTGTGTTTGTGTGTGTGTGTGTGTGTGTGTGTGTGTGTATTTGTTTCATTAAGATGGAAATATGGCTATAGCAGTAGTTTTTTGTTTCAGTGATCATCAGATTTACGATGTCATAATGACTATTTGATGCAAATGATAAGAAACAATCTTAAATGAGGAAAATGATGCTAGCACACTGGCGATGGAAAAACTTTAACATTAATTAGTTGATTGTATTGCTATTTATTATTTAAATATATAAATAACAGTAGAAAAGTTTACAACAAAATTTGTTTTATTTCATCCAGTTTTAGTAAAATTATACTTAACAAGTTTTATTATTATTATTTTAAATAACATATTTTTCAGTTACAGCAAACACCATTGAGAGGACTGTGTGGAAGTACAGTTAGATGGATAATAGTAATAAACTAAACATACAATTTACCTCCTCTGTAGGAGTAATTTATCTAATATTTTCCAATATGGTACTTTTATATTTAGTTCCATAAAAACACTACTTGTTTACCGGTTTACCTAGCCTCCACCAAACTATGCAGGCAATGGTATTTTTACACTAGAGTTAATTCAAACTATCAATTAAAAAATAAATAAATAAAGCAATATGTAATGATTGCAACTCCCCTCAATTATGTATTGTTCAACCACTTCCTTGTGCTGTCTTTGTCACACTGAAACAGTTTGGCTGTGGTATTTTCGTACTTAAGATGTTATATACAACTCTTATAGAAAATATCATGCTGGTATGATTTAAGATAAAAACAATAAATTTTTGACTCGTTTTTTCATTGAATTTTTTTTACTCTTTTGGTATATTGAGGAGTAAAACAGTGATGAAATAGTAAAAAATGAGAAGGACTTTTCTATTATTCCTTCTGCACGATTAATGTCAGATGCAAAGATAAACAAACCGAATGTATTGCTTACATAACAGCATATATAAGTGACATAAGAGTTGAAAAACAGAGTGAAAAAACAGGCAGGCAAGGATTTCAGAGTTGCTCATTTCAGTCACATAACTTAGATCATTATTAGGCTCATCCATGTTTCAGTACTCTATCTAGTATGTTTTCTCTCAAACTCAGCTAAAGATACCAGGTTTGGCAATTCAAATTTTGTCACAAATCTTTGGCATAAATAAAATGTTAGCATACACAAAACAATTGTATTTAACAACAACAAAACTGAACAAATCAAATCTGAACAATCAAATAGTTTGTTGCTGTGATCTATTGAAGAGTTATTATAGCTGTTATAATGTACTATATAATTGTCATGTAGAATATACAATTCTACTTAAAATATATGATTTGTAGAATCTAGGGGCAAATTTGTTTGTCAAACTTACAACAATAGCTCTGCAGGAATTTCAACTGCTAGTAATAATATAGTAAATGGCATCAGCAGTAATTAGATAATTAATTGTAGCACCGGAAGTTGAAAGCATATCAGTTCCAAATTACCAGTTCAGCTCAACATTTTTTCATCATTCATAATTTATTTTATTGCCTTTATTAGCTGTTTATCATTTGGGTAGGGAGGTCCGTCCAAAGAGTGTTTCTATATCGTAAGATCTGTATTTTATATTATCTTCTGCATCAATGAGGTGATCCTCCTCAATGTGTGTCCAATCCAGGTAGCTTTCCTTTATTATGTCCTCAACATAGTTCTCATTACTCATCATTTTTTCAAAAAGCATCACAAAGATGTTGAAACTGATTTTTATTTTTGTATGAAGTAAAGGAAGTATTATGTTCACAAAAAATTTTGTTTTTTGAATTTTTTTAAATTTCTAAGGAAATATCCATTTTGACCATCTCTGAATCCATTTTGACTAGTTTCAGTGTGACGTCTACATATGTATCTTGCATAACAAAAATGATTAGTCATAGGATGTTGAAATTTTTGATGTAGGACTGTTGTAACATCTGGTTGTGCACCTCTCCTTTTGATTGTAATCTACTAAACGAAAATTGTCCACTGCAAAAGTGTTCTTAACTACAGTAATAAACCCTCATTGAGAGCTTTTCAACGATATGTCATAAATAGTACTTATTTTCATTGGTTCCGAAGTTATAACCAAATAAAATTTTAATTAATGAAACATTTGCATCTTACAATGCACATCAGTTTGAAACAGACTTCATCTCCTTTTTTTCTTTTTTAATCTTTTTTTTTAATTTAATTATACTGATCTATTTATAATTAACTTCTGATTGTAAAAAAAAATTATGATAAATAATAATTAAATAATAACAAAAAAAAAAGAAGAAAAAAAATTAAAAAATATCAAATGTTATTAATGAAATAAAATTTTATGTACGTTTCAAAACTGTATATGTAATTTATTAGGCGTACAAGGAAGCCATGTGGTGTCCACATTCTATTTTTTAACCTATGTTTTTATAAACTGCATATTAACATTACTGTTTTTGTAGCTTCTTCATTCATCCAGTAAGTATAAATTTCATGAAATTTAACATATCTGGTAACCCTTCTAAATACACATTATGATGAATTTCTAGACTTTTGTTTTTCATCTTTTATTACTACATAGGATCACTTTAGTCAGTCCATTATCCAAGTTCCAAGTCTCTTCGAAGGGACTGTTGAAGCCTTTTGGTCCTCCTAATAATTTTTCATACTTTCCAATCTCTGTGTACTTTCTGGCATTGAAAATCTTCATGTTGTGAGTCTTTCTTACAATTGTGAAGCAAGTGGTTTTTATTCTTGATTTTTTAGTTTAATTTTATTATATATGTAGTATCTTCTGGTCAAATTCTTTCATATCCTCTTTTATTTCTCTGACCCTTCAACAACCTGTCTTATTGTATTTCAAGTCGAGATTGTACTGTACTATCTATTTCAGAAGCCTCATCTTGCATCCTCATGATGTGTTCAAAAAATCATTAACTCTTACACATGATGTCATTGATGGGCCCTAACTTTTTGTCCATAATCCACCATTGCCTTTCTCTCTGGTATTATTTGTTATGCAAATTTTTTAAATTCTTTTTGTTTACTGAAATCATTCGGTCTTTGATTGTTTGTTCAGGTGGTAAAGAGTTTCTGCTGCATATTGTGGCCTTCAGTTTTATAACTATGTTGTATGGACATTTTTTCTGGTAGGTGTACCAGATATATTTCCCCATTGTGTATGCATTAGTTTTTGGAAGTACTTCTACAATACCGTTTTAAATAAAAATTTTACACAATTAAAAAATCATTGTGATGATTTTGCAAAAAACTGATTTTAGTCATCCATAAATCAGCTTTTTTTTTACTTATATCCTTCTCACAGTATCTTGAATTTAATTGGACAAGGAGAATGAAAAAAAAAATAGTTATTAGGATAATTCATAGAATTTGTTAGTGTTTTTACATTAGCAAGAATTAAGCAGAAATAAAAAAAGGAATGATTCTCTTTCATTTTTGAAAATTATTTCCAATTTTTTTCTATTAAAACAAAATCACCATCCAATTTTATTACAAAACAAGTAATTTAATTTATCTATTTTCAATTATACAATTTAACTATATGCAAGTTATTAAATTTTCTTAGTTGTTTTTATATGATTGTGTAACTTTCTCAAAAAAAATCACATAATAAATATAATAGTATTGAGGTATCTACAATTTTTTCTGTTTAAAATAATTAAAGTGACACTTATTAAGAATTTTAATTACTAATGGCCTTGAAATGGGAAAAATTCATTTTATTGCAATTTTTTTTTGAAAATGTCAACCTGAAATACCAAATGGAAATAGTTACAAACAAAATTTGAAACTTATCTGTCAAAGTCAACTTTTTTATGATATGGTGAAGTTAAAATTTAAGTTATTTTAAAATTGCTTGTGATTTTTTTTTATAATGTACTTACATTAACATAAACACATGAAATATCAAATTAAATACAGAATGCACTTGCAAGTATTATTTTAATATTTCTTGAAAGGAGTGTTATTTAAATTCTTAAAACAACAAAAATTTCATTTTGGTATAAGAGAAGAAATTAAAATTCTGGAAGCTTGTGAAGAAATGAACTACATTTAGGCAGACAATTTATTCTTCATCAGTATAGTTTATCACAATGTACTCTTCTTCGCTACTTCTACGCTAATAATGATTACCATCAACATAATCTTTTTCCAAATGGTAGCTTTCATTAAAGTTGTATCTCTCCAATTATAAAAATATCTGACTATTCCTTGATTATTTAATTCCATTTAAAATTAATTCTATTCATTTATCTTACTATTTGTAGAAAACAAATCTGAAAAATATATTGTATAAAAATCTTGTAACTAATTTATCATCAACCTTATCATATTGTAGCTATAACTTTTCTTTGTATAAGCATTTTTGTTAATTTATGTACTACTAGATCAGTTAATAGTTATGAGAAATTACTACTCCAGTGCATTACAAGTTATTACAACACTAAAATATCTGATATGGACACTACATGACTTCCTTGACAAAACCCAAAAATAATACAATTCTAAATTATAATTTTCAATTAATATAAATAATCAGATGTTTCATCAAATTTATTACATATACACATAAATTAATAATACCTATTTTATTACACATACAAATTTTTAAAAGTCCATAACATTTTATTTCAGTAATAACTTTGATTTTTGTCATCTTTTTATTGTTATTGAATTATTTATTGTAAATGTTTGTTTACAATCATGGGTTAATTATTTTTAATAAATCAATATATTTAAATTAGTTAAAAAAATGAATTTAAAAAAAGTAAATGGAATCTGCTTTGAACCAATGTGCCTTCCCAGTAAATTTAAATTGAAAAAAAAAAGTTAAAAAAGAAAAAAGGAGATGGTCTGTTTCATACTCATATGCCTTGTAAAATCTGAATATTTCATTAATTAAAATTTTATTTGGGCATAACTGTGGAACCAATGAAAATAAGTACCACTTATGATATATCCTTGAAAAGCTCTCAATGTGGGCTTATTATTGCAGTTAAGAAACAGTCCAAAATCCAAATTTTTGGGATTATGGACTTTTTGGACACTTTTAGTTTAGTTGATTGCAATCAAAAGGGGAGGTGCACATCTAGTTAACAGTTGTAAATCCAAAATTTCAAAATCCTGCGGCTAATCATTTTTGAGTTATGTGAGATAAATATGTACATACAGACGTCACGTTGAAACTAGTCAAAGTGGATATTTCCATTGAAATTTCCACAGAAATTTTTCATACTTCTTTTACCTCAAACAAGGAAGTAAAACACATAAGTGATGTGGATCTGCCTTAATTGGATGTTATAAAATTATTATGTGTTCAAAGAAGTGATACATGAGGCTTTTTTTTATCACCCTCTGGATATTTGCGTGGTTATAACCAACTCATGGTTATATAAGCAAGTGTGTAAGATAAAACCACAAACATACAAACAAATTCTATGAATTATCCTAATAACAATTTTTTTTTTCATTCTCCTTGTTCCGTTATAATTAAGTTAATGTGAGAAGGATATAAGTTAAAAAAAAAACTGATTTATGTATGACTGAAATCAGTTTTTGAAAAATCATCACATTGCTCTTTTTAATTGTGTAAAATCTTTATTTGAGATGGTACTATAGAAGTACTTTCAATAACTAATGCGTACACAATGGGGAAATATATTAAGAAGTAATAAACCATTTCACTGTTAGTGTAGCAGTACCAGTCTCAGAAGATGGCCACAAAAATTAGATAAAAGATTTTGAAGTAAGTTGTTAAAAAAAAATGTTTTATTGTAAAATTTAGTTTGGTTTGTTATTGCAGAAGTTAATATTTTAAAAGTGATATCACCACCTACTGTAATGGACAAAAATAGATAATTATTAGACATTTATCAATCACATTATGCAATTTGAACTTCATAAACTTTTAGCTATTTATTTTATTAAAGAATTCTGTGATATGGATAAATAAAAAAAGTTAGAAGAGAGTTTTGTTTAATTTTCAGTCAGAAACTGAAGAAATTTATCTCAAGTCGACTTTGCTAGTTCATAGCTTGTATGTACGTAGGGCAGTTTCTGTACGATGATGTTCTGGGTGTGTTTGTAGTGGATATATAATTGTTCCTTTAGTATTGCGTTTATATGTTTCTTTGGATATTAGACAATGTTTCCAAAAATAACAATTTTAATTATGTGTGCCACAAGATTCTTAGTATCTTAAAATTATTTAAATCTTTCATTATAAAAGGTTTTTATATACCCAAACTTCTCTATATTACTAAAAACTTACTGTCATGGAAGAAATAATTTTTACACTGACTCAAATAGTGAGCATGTGTTAAAACTTTCTCAAAGCAATAAGTGATTAAAATATAAGGAATTGAAAGTTTACTGGAAATCTTGTCAGTGTATGAGTTCATCTTGAGGGTATTTTGCAGTGTGAAATCTAAAAACTTATATTTCCAGTTTATTAGTCATAATTTGTTAAAATTTACAGCCTTATTGAAACTAAAATATTGGATAATAGGATTTTTAATTTGATTATTTTTTTTTTAGGTCTTGTGGATTTCAAACCAGAAAAGCATCACCAGTTTATGCATATAATTATGTATCTCCAATTACAAAATTATTTTTGTAAATGGCACTGTTTGTAAAATACAATTATTATATATGACAGACATAAACTGCTTACCAATATATTTAATTAATATATAACTATAATATATTTGTTAATTATAGATATGTATAATTAAGATATTTAATAATATATTAGTAAGCAGTTTATATTTTATGTAATGCAAAATAATGTCTTAGGGAAGTGTTTTACTTGTAAATGATGTTCATCTTACTTAATTTTAATTTTTATAAACAGTTTTGATCTTTTTGTTCTGTGTATAACTGTTTTAATTAAAATTTTTAAATAGTGTTACAGTTTGCAATAATTTTCTGCAAATTGACTAGAAAACTTCTTGAGGTTATAACTTATAATCCAAGTTATGTTTATGAAGTTGAGTAATATTGGTATAACTTATGTTGATTTCTTGGATTGAACAGTGTAAATAAGACAATACTTTCTTTAGAATAGACTTTGTCACTATAGTGCAGTTTTTATATATTCAAATTATTTTTACACTTGGTACATGACATGCAAATGTAATAGAGGTTATGGTGACCATTATATTTGTTGATATTGTACTGTGCAGTCAAAAAACATATTAATTGATTATAAACATTATTTGTTAACTTAATATTTTTATGTATTGATTCGATGAAAATGTATAATTTTCAGAAAGTATTTGTTTATTAATAAAATTAGAGAATAGGAAGTGGTGAATCAGTAATGTAAGTCTCTAATTTTTATTGTTTAGACTATAAACTCTAAATTTTTTAATGTGTATAACTTTATTTTCGTATTAAACCTTGAGAGTTCAATTTTAATGTATTGTATGTTAATTTAGGTCATCATTTGTGTATTTCAGTTTATATATATTTTATGGTTGACATTTCTTTATTGCCGTTTCCTTCATATTATATTGTGTGCATGAAGTGGATTTTGAACTCTGAAAAGGGACTTCAGTGCAAAAATGAATGTGAGAGATGGTTTCACTTGGCATGCATGAACATATTTGATGGCGATTATTGCAAGTTATCAGTTGATAACAAGAAATGGTTCTCCAATAGGGCTGACTGCATCAAATTGAATTTACACCCACTCAGGATAGAAGTTCCTTGGAAGATGAGTTGAAGATCTTGAAAGGATGTAAGAATGATACTGATAGTTGAGTCCACTGTTGAAGAAATATGAGATCAGCACTGTTCCCGTAACATTATTTATATCTTATCTGAATTCAACAGCAAAATGCTTGCTACTAGAATTGATTGTGACAAAAATCTAGTCTCCTTGCTAGTCAGATCCTGTATTTCTGGTTTAGACGCTACTTTCAGGTGTTTCCGCATTGGTAGGTCTTCAGCTAACAAACATAGACCTCTTAAAGTTGTCTTTGAAAATATACATGTTGTCATGGAATTTCCTGTAAACTATGATCCAACTATCCTGAATTTTTTGGATTCCATGCTCAGCAATGTTACAGTTTAAAGAGATTGGATACCTGCCAAGAGGAAGTGCCTGAATGATTTGCGACGTTCATTGAAGCGGAGATCTGCTAATGGAGAGAATAATCTCTCCATCAAATTTGTGAATGGTTTGCCTAAAATTGTCAAGATGAGTTCAAAAAAAGTTTAACTCTCAGATACAGCAATCTATAAATTACTACCAGAATGTCAATCACCTTCATACCAAATTCAATGAGCTTTAAAAAGTTCATGTGTATGTGTGTGTATATGACGTATAGATTCTTATGGAGACAAATTTAACTCTTGATGTAAATAATTGTAAGATGGGTCTTTGTAAGTTGTTGTAGCATGGACAGATCTCTGGATTCCAGTTCTAAGAGTAGTGGCGGAGGAGTACTCATTGCTAGAATTATTAAAACTTCTGTTGTTAATGCTAGTCTGTGTTTGTATTGATTCCTATCAACTCCTCTCATATTTTAATTTATGGCACATATATACCTTCTCAGCAACTAGCTGATGTATACGATAGTTTTTTGATACTGTTGATGAGGTGGTGACTGCCTGTCCGAGCCTTAGTTCTGTACTTCTTAATAGCAACTTCAGTCTCTCTTTTTTTCTGTTAGCCTCTGGAACTACCATAAAGTATTAATTTAGAGGATGATATGTATGAATGTGAATGAAGTGTAGTCTTATACAAACTCAGGTTGACCACTCCTGAGAAGTGTGGTTAATTGAAACCCAACCACCAAAGAACACCGCTATCCATGATCTAGTATTCAAATCTGTATAAACATTTTTATCTTTACTAGGATTTGAACCTAAAATTTTTATACAGATTTTTGAATACTAGATCGTGGATTTCAATTAACCACACTTCTCAGCAGTGGTCGACCTGAGATTGTACAAGACTACACTTCATTCACATTCTTACACATCATCCTCTTTAGTAATACCTTAACAGTAGTTCCGAAAGCTATACAAATAAAAGAGAGGATTTGAACCTTAGAACTCTCGACTTCGAAATCAGCTGATTTGTGATGTCATGTTAATCACTAGACCAGCATGGTGGGCAGCAAATTCAGTCTGCCCAAGGTTGATTGGACTGCACCATTATCTTTTCCAATGAGTGGTAGATCGCAGGTCATTATTGATATGGCTTCTACTTTTGAGCTGTCTCAAATTAATAAGATATGTAATGTTACCCTTCTTTGATATTCAGCTCAACCTCCTCTCTTTGTGCATTACCAGCTCTTGATCCTGTTCTCTCTACCTGAGGAACCTGCTCACCCTGCTACCTACTGTAATTTTTTTCTCCCAAAACCACAGCCTAATGATCAGCATGCTGTGCCTGATTTTCACCATTGTGATGTCAATAAGATTTTTAGCACACCGCATTATCAGCTTGGCTATGTTGTATTCTATATACCCACATTTTAGAATATTTCAATCAGTTAATGGGTCATTTTGCACAGCACTGTACTTAAGTACACTCCTATGAAGAAAACCTGTAGACTTAGATTTCCTTGTCGATTCTCTGCTGAATTTACACATTTGGTGGTAAGGAAGAAAATTGTCATAGGAGTTATAAAACTTCATTTGATCCCAGTGATTACTTTGAGTTTTTTTGGCTGCAATCAATGTGCAAGGAGCTGAGCTCTAAATGTTAAGCTGAGTACATCTCCCATATTAATAGCATTATCCCTCTGAATATCAGATATTTTTGGAGCTACTTTAATAGCATAAAAGATTCCTCAAGTTCTGCAAAAACTTACTATCATGGCAGCAGCTTCATATCTTCCCCTGCTGGAATCTGCAATTTTTTTGCCGACCATTCCTCCTCTATGTATGCTCTAGATGATGCTCCTATTCCTAATTACCTATTTGAAACTTCTTTAAATCTCCGGGTGTGTGCTGGATGACTGATGTTAAGGGTAAACTGCTCTCCCTTTATTCATATAAGCGTCAAACCTAATGAAATATTATCACTGGTTCTCAAGCGGTGCAGTAACCGCTTGCACTTCAACTTACAATAGTTTTTAATAGACTTTTAGATCTTGGAGTCTTTCCAAATAGACTCAGACCAGTTAAGCAGTTCCTATTCATAAAGCTTCTGATACTGCCTATGTATGGAACTACCAACTCATTTTTATCCAGCCAGTCTTGGGTAAGGTTTGTGGGGGGTCTTGTGCAATTATACTGGTTTCCATTGTATTGTGTCATGAATCAGGAGCAGCATGGTTTTACTCGTAAGTAGATCCATCACTACAAACTAAGAATAAAAACAAATAGCAGAAAAATGTCAATCAAATGTTATCATTCAAATAACTAAAAAAAAAAAACAATTAATTAGTACAAACTAGATTAGATTTATTTTAAATTCTTTAGAATATTTTATAAGATGAAGTCATTTTACAGATGTAGATAATATTTTAGTAAATGATACCATAAGTAGTGCAATTACTTATGAGAAAAGTATGAATGAAAATTGTGTAAATAATGCAGCGTTGCTGATGACGTTTCATTTATTTGGTTACTAAACCAAGAAAAATAAAGGCCAACCATATAAAGTGTGAACAGTTACAATAAAATGGGTTATCTTTCATTATCCTCTCGCCAGGTTTATCAATGAAGTTTTGCGATATTTACTTTATTAATAAATAATCTACATATAATTAATACAATTGATTAATAAATGAATTTATTAAAAAAAAAATTTTAGTTATTTTATTACCAATTAGTGATTGATATTATAGGCAAAAATGCCGCCAATGTTTTCCAGAATATTGTGGAATGGATTTTGACCCTCTAATTGTATTTATGGCGCCAGAGGAGTTTGCGTAAAGGCTGTCTAATAAATTTCTCTCGCTATTCCTTTTTTTTTTCTTTTGCTATATTCCTCACCTCTTGGGTGTGCACTCCAGTAAATGGCTACAGTAAGATCTTCATGGCTCATCAATAAGATCTTGAAGTGGCTAAAAATAGTCTGTACATAACTAACGTTAAAATTTTGTATCCATTGTATGTCAACCACCGATTTGGAAAATTAAGAAACTCGGTGTGATAAAATTGGCAGTAACAATTTTCCTCATTTCAATCAGCAACAACTTACGTAAAACATTTGTGTGTCTTGCAGCAGATTCTGCCAAAAACCCATTTCTCTCACAGTACTCTGACAATGTCTTATTTTCTTTTAATGAACATAGATTCTCTCAGTTTCAATAGTCATTTGCTGACCACCACCAGATTTTTTTTTTTTTTTTAAGTCTGCACCATGGAGTCTATCATCTTCACCAAGTCAACAGATCTATTGTACTTAATTTCATGTTCATAGAATTACATTTCTAAAATTCATGAATATATGAATACAATATTTCACACAGAATTAGATTGGAACCTTACAATCTTATATTTGGACGCAGCTGAATGTAATTCTCTTTTGTTACACACACCATTGTTCTCAGTATTCAAAATCATTTTTTATCTGATTACAAAATTTATTTGTTTGCAAAATACCATAATTATATAATATAAGATTAAAAGTATATTTTTCACTAATTATTTCATACAAATTAAATTTATTACCGGGAACATCCATTTCAGAGGAAAAAGAAGCAAATACAGTAAAGATAGGAAACTAACTTTTATTAAAAGTTATTTTTTAGTTTTTTCTTTCTTTGAAGGTAAACTGTTCCCCTTCTGCATTTTCTTCCATTATTCTTACCAACCTGAAATTTACAACTCTTAACAATATTTTAGCAGCATTGGTATTGAAACTTGTGTGTCCTGTACATTTTCTGGTATCAGTTTACTTTGAAATTTGTGTTATAATATAAACTAAATGTTGTCCCATATTGTATATCCTATCACAGAATTCCAACTAGTTCTTCATTCCTTCCTCTTTTAAGCATTTGTAAAATGCCTTTTTTTAAATCCAGAAACTACAGTCAATTCCTTTCTTAATTTCTCTAACTGATTTATGTACTTAAGATTTTAATTTTGATTGTTCTTTATCCTCTTCAGCTAGCACCCACTTTTTTGTAATGAAAAATTTAATAGCTATGTTATCAGAAGACCTGCTAACAATTTGTTAGTCATACCTTACCCACTGTAAACAAATAGATGATTTCATCTTGTGATGAGAATACACATAAAATTAGGTCCTCACTTCAGAATATAAAATGCAGAGTGCCTCAAATTAGCGTTCTTGGTCCCTTCCGTTTTTTCTATTGATTAATTAATGACCACCTCAAAATTTTCAGCCATTCATTATAACCTTTTTCTAGCTGAAGGTAATTAAAAAGGAACCGAAAACTGTATGATAGCAGCTCAGAAAATTATTCATTAGATGGGACTGCAACCATCAAACTTTACATATGGTAAAATCTCATTGCATTGTGTTACTCAGGTAGAAGTAACATTGCTGATCATGTTGATATTATTCTCATTAATGATAATGATAGCATTTTTGTTAACTACAAAAAGGAATTCATTAAAAAAAATCAAAGGTACTGTTTTGTTTTTAGGTACCTTAATAAAACTGTAAGCTTGTAATCATTATTAAATACTTATTATATCTAAGAATATTCCTGTATAAAGAATAATGTCATTTCCGGGGCTCCCACCAAAAGTCAGACTGAGATTTTACGATACAAAAATTGGCTGTCTATAACTATGAATCTGTTGACTTGTAATTAGAAAATTAAATGTGTAAACTTATTGTATTTATATTTTGAATGTGCAATCCTTGTTGACAAAAATGATAGTTTGTTCGTAAAAAAAAAAAAACTGCCTTACCAAGTCATACAATGTTGAACATATAGCGAACCTTACATGATGAATAATATTGTCAGTATTATTGATCGTGTAATGTGTGAACTGATGGATTGACATAAATACGAAGAAAATGTTATGTAATCCAAATGTCAATATTGAGCGGAGCATCAATTCTACTTCAACCCGCCTCTTTTTATTGGGGATATTGATAGTATACGGTTGTGTACGCTCTCGCATTAATATTTACTTCAGCATAGCTATGTTCTTATCTGTTCATTTGTAATTACAATATAGATATTGAGGCTAAAGTTTTATCGTTCTGCTAATGTTTGAAATGTCGAAAGAAAATGAATCTGAGGTGAACACGATTCAAGAAAAAGAACGGCTTAGTGCATTTATTATTTTATATGAAACATTACCCGAATTATGGAACCCTAAGATTCGGGATTATATTAATTAATGTAAAGTTAGTTTAGGACTTCAAAAACTGAGACGTGTATTTTAAAATTGAGGGTAACGCTACGATCGATGACGTCAGAAAAAATTTATAGCTTGAGGTCTGATTACCTTAAAAAAATACGAATTCAGTAAGAACTGCAGATGATATAAGAGTCGTCTTTATGGACGTTCAATGCGTTACAGTTTTTACTAAACACCAGAGAAATTGAACGCTGATTCAAGGGTAGAAGAGGTAGGCAACAAATTTTTTACCATAGTAATTTTTATTGCTTTCAGAAAATAAAATAAGTTCACATATTAAAGTTATAAAAAGTATATTGGACGTGCCGTTTACCAGCACAAGCCCTGTAGCAGGACTCTAGGTGAAAACGAGCTACGTGGCCCGAAACGTTCGTCCTCAAAAGAACTAACTCATACTGCTAAATGGCAAGTCCAATATCCTTTTTTGTTAAGATTAATAAGTGCATTAATAGAAATAAAAGAATGATGACTTCAGAAGTGCTATTACTATCGCTAAATATGCTTTAGTTTTATTATCTATGACTGCAAACCAACATTAAACAGCACACCACTACAGAAAGTACCGATTAAAAATATTTGTCAGTATTATTGATCGTGTAAGGTCCGCTTAATATTTTCGCATACTATTTACCTAACAGTAGTTCACACTTTAGATAATTAATGTGAACTCTAAAAAAATCTATTTTTATTTTGTTAATTTATTTTTACATTTATGTATTCCGATTTGAATAATTATTTATCTGTTTCTGAAAAAGTAACAAAATCGAATTTGTAATGTATTAAAAAATTACTGTTATCAAAAATAATATTTTTTCTGGTATTTGTATAATATTATTATACAAAAGGAAATAAATCTGAAAATATTCTTCGGTTATATAGTGTTGCCAATGCTTTAGGTTGAAATTTTTGTATGCAAGTCGGACTTCTGTAGATGTAGTAGATTCTAGTGAAAGTATCAGTTATCTCTCAGAACTGAAGCCTCCTAACCTTAAAAAATGGTTTTATGAAAGTGTATTTTAAATTTCAGTGCATATATTTTTGTTTTTTAATTATTAATATGACTCATGATACTGAAAACGCACTGCTAGCTAGACAACAGCATGTCAGATATTTTAAATATCATCTACAAATTCTGCCGGCAAGACTTTCAAATTTTGATTCCACCAGGTAAACATTTGTTATGCTAGTAGACAAGTATTTTATGTTCATATTACTATAATGATATCACATTCAGAAAAAAACAGTGTGTTATAGCTGACAGTTATGTATGAATTTTTAGTGACTGATCTCATCGTTGATTTTTGTTTAATTAGGATATTTTGTGTTGGAGTACTAATTCATTCTACTAAGGCTCTGAGCAAAGTGATTATGTGAACACATAAAATTACATGTTTGTAAGCATAGTGCAAGTATGGTAGGTAAAATCATATTGGCAGGTGATATAAATAAGTTAACCATTTGTAATAATTATTTTTATTTATTTTTTTTTGTATTGGTTCTATCATCTTCATAATTTATTAATTTGCACTCTTTTTCCATGAATTTGGTCTCTGTTGTATCTGAAGCCGAGTCACCATAATTTTCTGTATTTTAGGGAAAATACATTTTGATATCATCTTTTTGTATGTTTACTTTTTTTATTTTAAATTTATTGATTAGATGAGAAAATGTGCTGAAATTATAAAGCACAAGGAAACCTGTTTAATTTGAATATCTGGAATTTGTTATTTTTTGTGCTAACTGAACTTTATACCATTATTATAGCATATTTAATAGTGTCTGTATTCTTTGTTTATTTAAAATTATTTTATTTTTGGTCTTAGTTCCTTAGAAAAAACTTTGCATTACTGGTTTATAATTACTCTACTTGTCAAAATTTTTGGCAGATTGTTAGCATCTCTGCTTTTCATATGAAAGTTTTTGGATTTGAATCTTATTAGGTTGTGGCATTTCTCAGAACATTGTTGGTAATTATTACCTGGTTGGATACTTGAAGAATAAATGAAGTAATCAATGTAGCTCAGCGCACAAAAATGTATTGACAATTGTTAAAAATGCTCATCATCAGTAAATACTCTTATAATTATTTTTACTAAATATTTATTTAACACTATTAACTTAGATTTTTCCATAATCTCAATATGTTAATAGAGCAGTGGTTAACTTCACTCATTGACAATTGCACTCCTAATTTGAACGTAGAAACTATGTTTAATATGTGATGGAATTGTGTAATATGTGTACTTTGTGTAATATATGATTTCAGAAAATTTGGTGTGCTCTTGTTTTCTTTTGATGTAAATAACTATTTATATTAATATTTCGTGGGGAATGAATAATGTACATAATAATCTGAGTGAGGCAGTGACTTTTTCTGTAGTTGTCAGTGGAATGTATATTATAGTTAATGCAGTGTTTCTCAACCTGTGGGGCAACCAGTGTATCTCATCCTCCTAGCAGTGGGGGGTGATAACACTAAGCAAGCATATCGAAAAGAAAATATTAAAAAAATTTATTAATTTGCTGAAAGGAAAACAAAACAAAATACATTTTTACAAAATAAATAATAAAATACACATTTACATTTTGATATAATACACTTATGAATAGGATTGTATCAGTACTGCACAGTGTTTTTAATAATTTTTGGGAGTATTTTATTATTTATTCTCATTGTTGTTGTTTGTCTCTAGTATAATTCTGTAATTAATCTTATGCATTTTATGTTTTTATCTTAAAAAATCTCCATACCTCTTATCACCAAATGATACCGTTTGCGCGTTGAATTTGTGATATAGCTGAAGATGTACAGTATCAACTTTTTGGGTAATTGCATGATAAACTGTTTTCAGTTCAGTTTGATCAAACAACAGATAGCAGTACAGATGCTCATTTCATTGCCTTTGTTCAATTTTGTGATGGTATGTCAGCAGTAGAAGAAATACTTTTCTGCAAACCAATAGAACTCAAAACAACAGCATTATTTGCTATCATAAATGATTTTATAAATGAGGCAAACATAGAGTGGAAAAATCACGTTTTAATATGCATCGTTCAGTGTCTGGAAAGTATCTCTAAGTACTTTCCATACTTTCTGTGGTTGGCTACATGAAAGTTCACCAAAGACCAGATATTTTCAGTTGGATTCAGCTCAGGATGGTGGAAAATGGAATCTTAAAAACTGAATGATTTCAAACTGAATGATTTTAAAAACTGAAAGATTTCAGCTATTTCATTGCTTTTAGTGTGTTATGTCAGATAACTCTTAATCTAAATATTGATATAGAAAATGATAAGATCTGTTTTGGTAGCAAGTTCTCACCTTCCATTTTCTTCAAATCTGAATTTGGAACCGTTTTATGAAAATTTGGAGTGTTACCAAGCATAACTGTAGAATTAAGTATTATTATTTAAAAATATTAGGTTATTGTATTAACAATGAAGAAAAAATTTATACTTAACAGTTAGTGTCTCAAATAATTATTTCCTATATTGGCAGTAATAAAAAAAATTAAACTCTAATTAGATGAGATTTGCATGTGTTATGTTATGTTTATAACTCAACTAGCCACTACAGTACTGAATTTCATACAGTGTCAACTTAACCTTTCTTTTTCTATGTTTAACTTCTTTTCTCTTTTTATTTCTGGGTATTTTTTCAGAGGATGATATGTATGATGTAAATGAAGTTGAGTGTTGTACAGTCTCAGTATGATCATTCCTGAGATGTGTGGTTAGTTGAAACCCAACCGCCACAGAATGCTGGTAACACAATCTAGTATTCAAATCCGGGTTGGTTTAGTGATGACCTCGTCATCACAAATTAGCTGATTTCAAAATGGAGAGTGCTAAGGTGCAAATCCTAGTAAGTTTATATAGATTTAAATGAATTTGAATTTTATGCATTTATACGAATTTGAATACAAGGTCGTGGATACTGCTTTCTTTGGTGGTTGTGTTTCAATTAACCACACATCTCAAGAATGGTCGACCTGAGACTGTACAAGACTGAACAAATATTTGTTCTAAAAATTTTTAAATTTTTTGCATTTTTTATATATTGATCAGTATTTTTTCTTTTTAATTTGTATATGTAAATAAAAATTTTATAATAAATAGAATACATGACTGAGATGGGCTTAAGCTGGAAAACGTTTTGATGTTGATAAAAAAGTAAAGGTAAGAATATTTCTTTTATTCTGTACTTTGCGGAGTGGCTGAAAAAAAATTGAGAAACTTTCTATTGTACCTTATTATACATACTTTGAAATGTTGAATGGTGCGTGATTCAATGATGACGATAATGAACTATTGAATCATAATAAAAAACAAATGAAATCTTAATTACAATGTTTTTTTTTGTAAATTTTTAATTTTCCAAGTATTCTTGTAGCTTGTGCATGGGAATATGGAATGGGAATTTTATACATTTGAAAAATATTATGCCTGTCCGGAATTCAATTATGGTACATTCCATATTAAAGGCTGAGATGCTGTCACTTTACCTTGGAGTGGTAAATTGATGTATAATTAGTTTATTGTCTTAGAAACAGTACAATAAGCAGTAACAAAGTTTATTTGCATCTCAGAATACATGTCACCTTAGTATATGGTTGATGTGAAAGAGTCAGTCTTTTTTCTGAAGTTCTGAAGATGGCATGGTATAGTAACATTTCTTGATATACCAGTGATTTTGCTAATAAAGTATTAATTATTGATATTTTCTTTTTGAACTGGCTGCTTAATCCCTGATGGTCGGACACAATTATTTCATCACTTAGTAAAGTTTCTTCTTCAATTGTTGTTTTAAAATAGTTGAATCATTTTCTATAGATTCTTTTTATTAGTGAATGATGACATCTTTTAAAAAGGAATCGTAACTGTTACTTAGGACTGAAGAAATTTTCCCAACTCAAAGAGATGCATAAAGCAATCGCAATGTTTGCTATGTATTGCAATGTATGTTAAAGCAATGTTTGCAATTGCTTCTGATGATCATTATCTTTATGCAAAACCTCAAATGATAGGCATTACATTTATTGCATTTTTTTATTGTTTAATTCTTGGAATAAATTTGTAGTTTATCATATAAATATAAAATTTATTGTTGATTTATTATATTTAAATTTTTATAAATCCTTTTTTTTTTAAATTTATTGTTTACATTGTTTATCTTTATTAATATTAGTTTTATTTGTTTTTTGAACATGATTTCAAAATATTTTTTTAAAACATTAATTATTCTGCTGTATGCAATTGTGGTATCATTATTTAGGCCATCTGTTACGTTCTTTTTAGTATTACTGTTGAATATTGTGATTATATTTTAAATCTAAAGTTTTTTTTTTTATTTTATCTGTTTTTGTATACACTGTTTGTTTCTATTTTACTTATAATAAATATTTTTGTTGATATAATTTAATGCCTTTATTTTTCCAGGATTTCAATAGCATTTTTTGCCTTATCAGGGTTAGATTTGTTAGGAGCAATCGATGAAATTGAGGAAGAAAGAAAAAGAACAATATGTGATTGGTTATACCAACTGCAGGTATTACCAGATGAAAGTAAGTTATGAGTAAAATGCAAGCTCTTTTATGTTTGTACAAGTTATGATCAAAAAATGCAGTGAATTATGTTATAAAAAACAAAGTAAAAAAATTACCTTAAATATGAATAATTCTCCTTCAAAGTACTGTCCTTGGCTAGCAATACACTTATCCCAATGTTGAATCCATGGCTGGAAGCATTTCTGGAAGGCTTCTTTTGAAATGGCTTTCAGCTGCTCTGTTGTGACCTCAATGTCAGGAATGGTGTCAAAACGTTTCCCTTTTAGAACATTTTTTATTTTCAGGAAGAGCCAGAAGTTGCATGATGCTAAATCTGGTGAGCAAGGTGGATGTGGACAGACAGGAAGACTTTTAGCGGCCAAAAACTCTTGAATCAAAAGCGACTTATGGCATGGTGCGTTGTCATGATGAAGAAGAAAGCCGTTGGCTCATTTTTTAGGTCTCTTTCTTTGTCTCATTTGCAAATCATCCGTTAAAATGCTTTGTATGGACCCGTAGAAGATGTTAAGTTATTCAGTAAGCTCTTGAATAGTCATTTGCCTGTTTGAATGAACAAGTTTAGCCACTTTTTGCACATTTTCATCTGTTTTTGAGGTCGAAGGACGTCCCGACCGTTCCTCATCCTTAATCGACTCATTTCCACTTTTAAATCACTCATACCACTTGTTAAGTCTTCATAGTTACCACATTTTTATAATACACATATTTATAACACTTTTTACCATACACTGATTTTAACATTTTGTAAGCTTCTTTGACACTTTTTTCAACTTGAAACAAAACTTAATATTAAAGCTTTGTTCAAGATCCATGTTTCACGATAGTCACTGCAAACACTACCTCACTGTAGCGGCTATAGAAGCAGACTGACAAGCTGAAACGTGTTCAAACTTGTCACTGCCTATCTCAACACATGAGGTTATGAGACATACTAGTTGAAATAGATGCAGCGTAAGTAATAGCTGCTATAAAAATTCATTCATCGTATTTTTTGATCACACCTTGTATATTCATTCATATATGCATATATACAGTAATTTTAATTTAACTATAACTGCTGTAACGAAATAAATATTATAATAAAAAATGTTATCACCAGATAAAATTTTTAGACTAAGAACACTTATCTATTTGTAGCACTTTCAGAGCCTACTATTTCATCATCAGCAGACCTTTTACTTTTTACAAATTAGACATAATACAAGATTAAATTATTTTCTATAAACTATTGTCTATTATTATTTAAAATATTAGATGAGTATATAAAATAAAATAATTAAAATCCAATAAATTAATAAATATTCATTAAAATCAATTTAATAAATTATTAAAAATTACAATATTATTGTCATTTGTTTATTGATTTTTTTCTATATTTGTAATATGCTTGTTTTTTTATTAGCTGTTTCATACATGTTTTTTATTACTTGAAAATTTAATATTACAATTTTATAGTTATTGTAGTCCACCGCTATCCTTCAGAATTTTTGGATTCTGTTAATCCTGCAGGTTTTCCAGTTCATGGTCTCAATCTTAAAATGGGAGTTCTGATTATTTTATTATAAAACCTGAACCCTACAAAGTTATTTAACGGCACAAGGTTGCATATCAAAACTATGCAAAATCATAACACTGAGTTACTATTTTGACAGGTCCAGCTGCAGGACAGCTTGCTCTTATATTCTGCATCCCAATGATACTAACAAACTCAATTCAACAGGCTGCTATTCTTTCTAAAAGTTTTGTTTGCTATGACAATTAATAAAGCTCAAGGCCAACACAATCAAACACATTCAAGCACATTGGTATTGATTTACAATCAGACTGATTTTCTCATGGAAAGTTATATGTTTGACTTTCCAGAACTGGTAATTCAGAAAGTCAATAAATTCTGCTACCAGAAAATAAAAATTCCGTAAAAAATATTATATATCTGGAAGTTCTATCGATTTAATACTGTTAGAAAATGGGTTGGCTACATTATAATCTTGGGTGAAGGCAAGATGGGAGATGCTATTTATATAAAATAACATGTAATGAGTGATCAATGCTCAGAAAAAATTACTTTTTTTTTTTTAGTATATTTATATTAACAAATCATATGGTTTACTTGCACAGTGTCTTCATTCATTGTCTGAGTTAATAGCTTTCCTGCTTGTAGTCCTCATTGTTATCTATCTGTCCATTCTTGAATAATGCACAACATTTTGCATCAGTGCTAAATTATATTGTCATTTTAGAAAATGTAATTCCATCTTGTCTGTTCAGGTATTAGTCATGAATATTTTATCTGCTTCAAATGAATTTAACCTGTCAATTTGGCTTTAGTCCTGATTTAAAGATATCTTTCATAGATTTCAGAAGTATGCTAGGGTGTGACTCCTGGTATATTCTTGTTTTGATAAATGTTTTTCTATTTACTTTACCAGAAAATGATTTGCTCTATTTTACCAAAAAGTGAACAAGAATATAATTTAATCTTTATATAAGATTTTGAATAAAAAATCAAAAATATTAGTTTATATAGGCATTTTTTTCTTGTTTTTGCTAGTCTGTGTACAGTATGAAAGTAGGTACATATATGGTTATTAAACTCTATGTTATTATGCAAAATAATGTCCCCAGCATTCTTGTGTTGTCTTGGATGATATTATCTTTAGTGTGGTGTTGATTGTGTGTGTATCCATAGTTGAGTTTTAATTTCTTATGATCTTTTTAATATTGTCACTAACCCTTCATTTCATAATCATTCATTTTAATATGGTTTCTTTCCAATTTAGAAATAGGATTTCTTGGTAAGTTTTATTATAATTTAGTTATTTTATAATAAAATCATTTACATAAATATAAAAACAGAGGAAGTAGAACACTATGATTTTAGATGATGGACCTTAGGCTGATTTAAGGCTTCACAAGTATTAAAAAATGTTATGAAAGTTTCAAGTTTTGAGAAAAAAGTTCTTTACCATATTTATGTAAATTCGGATTTTTTTTCAATTTTACTAAAATTCTCTTCAATCAGTGTTTATTATTATTATTTTTTATTTAATTTATCTTGTTGGTCTTTTTTTTTTGCTTTTTTACACAATTTTCCAACTATTTTTTAAAGAATTCCTACTAATTCAATTTAAATTTATTTTTAATTGCATTTATTCTTTGTCTACCGATTCATTATTTTTAATGGTTCTTGATTCAATATTTATAAGGGCTGCTTTCTGTGTGATTAATAATCTTAACAGTTAGTTCCCCTCTAGTGAAAGAGTGGATTCTAGGGTAGAATATCACCTGTATTTCAGGTTAGGCTTGCTAAAGTGTATTAATTTATTTGGCTTTGTGAGGAAAGCAGTAGGAAGTGAGGGGAGTGTTTCACTCCTCTCACTTCCTTTAGGAAGTCTAACTTGGGATGCTTATTGCAAAGAGTGGTGGTACTGTTTTCAGGAGACACTTGATATTTGCACCTGATCACCTACAATAATACTCTGTTCAACTGTTACTTGGAAGCGATAATTGAAAAAAGTAACTGGTAATAAGGGTGTAAATATTGGAGAAAGGAGTATAGAGTGCATTAGGTTCGCCGATGAGACCTGGCAATGTTGGCAGAGAGTGAGTACATGATGAATGAAATGTTGAGAATAAATCAAACCTGCAAGGTGTATGGGATGAAGATAAATATAAAGAAGACAAAAAGCATGATGATTAGTAAATCAACCAAAAGGGAACAATTAGAATTGGGGGAAATAAAGTTGAGCAAGTGCCTTCCTTCAAGTACTTGGGGTGCATCATTGAGGAAGATATGAAATGTGGTCAGGAAGTTAAAGTACGAATTGCTAGAGCAAAGGAAACATTCACCAAAATGAGGAGAGTGCTATGTAGCAAACTAGATCTGCGATTTAGGAAAAAAGTTGCAAAATGTTTTGTGTGGAGTGTGGCCCTTTATGGGGCAGAGACATGGACTATTAGGAAGGGTGAGGAGAGAAGACTGGAGGCCTTTAAAATGTGGGTTTGGAGGAGGATGGAAAAAAATAAGCTGGAGAGAGTTCAGAATGAGGAGGTACTTCATAGAGTGGGAGAAGAGAAGGCGCTTATCGAAGTAATAAAAAGAAGAAAATGCAATTGGTTGGGATATTGGCTGAGACATGACTGCCTCCTGGTGACTGCATTGGAGGGATTTGTAACAAGGAGGAAAGTAAAGGTTGGAAACAAATGAAGCTGGTAGACAACATAAAAAGGGAAGGATGTTACAACAAAAAAAAAAGAATGGCACTGAATCGAGCAGAATGGAGGGCAGCCATGTGAAGACCTGCTTTTGGGCAGAACACTACTATTTCTATCTATAATAATTTATATTCTTATTGTCATCCAAAGAGAGAGACTGTAAAAAATAACTTTTAAGTTTATTTTAATTCTTTCTAATAATTAATGATTTTTTTGTTGTTATATACATCATTGTTTTATTTTGTAACTATTTTGAGTGGGATATATCATATATCTGTTGAGAGAAACTATTTAATATTCATATATTTAAACAATTTTATTGTTAGGCACTTTTATTTGATATGCCTTTTGATGATTTTCAAAGAATTTTTAGCAACTATGGTCTCAGTTTAAACTAAACATGATCAGAAAAATTTGATAAATACAAAGTCTGTTCAAAAAATACGTTGACGATTTGAATTGCTCAGGCCCAGTTTGTTGTAGGGAAATCTGCTTAATGTCATCTTCGTACAGATCAGCTGATTACAAGGCAGTTTGCCAATCAGAAATATCATTGTTTGTTGCTTAGCTACGCAGTTGTTTGTGAAGTACTGTTCGTGTCATATAGTGGATGAGTGAATTGAACGAGCAAAGAGTTGCTGTGAAATTTTGTGTTAAACTCGGAAAATCTGGGAGTGAATTTTTTAATATGCTCCAGACTGCTTACGGCGATGATGCTATGAATCGTGCGACACGTTTCAAGTGGCTTTCACGTTTTAAAGATGGCCGTCAGTCAATTAAAGATGATGAGCGTCCTGGATGTCCTTCCACTTCAACTGACGACTCACACGTCGACAAAGTCAATACCATGGTTCAGGTAAATCGACGATTTTTGAAGAGAGATTGTTGAAGAGTGTGAGATATCAGTTGGATCATGTCATGAGATTTTGACCGCAAAATTGAAAATGCACCGTGTTGCTGCGAAATTTGTTCCACGTCTGATGACGGACTACCAAAAAGCCCGTCGCATCCAGACTTGTCAGGAATTGCTTGAACATTCAGAGGAAGATAGAAACTTCTTATCAAGGATCATAACAGGTGATGAATCATGGGTGTACGGTTATGACATCGAAACAAAGGTACAATCGTCCCAATGGATAGGTTAAACATCTCCCAGGCCGAAAAAATCTCGCCAAGTTCATTCCAAGATCAAGGTGATGTTAGAGTTCTTTGATGTTGTCCACCACCGAGTACCTCCCCGAAGGCTTTACAGTGAATCAGAATTAACTACATCGAAGTTCTTAAGTATGTGCGAGACACTATCCAGCGGAAAAGGGCAGAAATGTGGAAGAATGGTTACTGGTTTTTTCATCACGACACCACTCCAGCCCATTCAGCCCTCAAAACTCAAGAGTTTTTGACCAAATACTCCATCACTGTTCTTCCCCACCCACCCTACTCACTTAACCTCGCTCCTTGTGATTTCTTTTTGTTTCGCAAACTCAAAACACCTCTAAAAGGAAGAAGATTTGAGACGATACCTGAGATCAAGGCAAATGCGACAAAAGAGCTGA
>JAAAKQ030119612.1:0-13817 GCA_010016005.3 Zanna intricata | reverse complement strand
TACACATCATCCTCATTCATCCTCTGAAGTAATACCTTAACGGTAGTTCCGGAGGCTAAACAGATAAAAGAGAGAAGGCAAGTATAAAATACGTCATAATAAAATGTTATTTTTCAGTGAAATATGATCGATATATACAATAAAAACAATGTACAAAAGATAGCAAAAAATGGTTAAAATTTTAAAAAGTTACTGCAATTAAGTTAGAATGAAAAAAAAAAAAACAACAACAAAAAAGGATCATGAATCATTATTAAAAATGATCATTCATCATGATAATCAAGAATCATCATCGATTAATGATGATCATCATCATCATGTATCACGAAAATACAATAATCACATTTTAACTTTTATTAAGTCACAATTTGCAACCCGTAAAAAACAAAGCACATTTTCAGTTCAACGTACGTGCGATGGAATACGTATATTATTTAATATTAACAATTAAGAAACCACGTTACCGGCACATTGAAATATATCCAAAAATTTTTTGGCTTAATTGAAAGCAATCGTAGGAGTTAAAAAACATTATATTGAAGTCAAAAATCATAAAGAGATAAGTTATAATGTGAAACCATTTCAGTATACTGTTAGGACTGGACAGTATAATACACATATATTCTTTCAAATAAATGAAATGTCACTAATTGAGCCGTATCTTTTCATCGAAATTTATCAATCGAATTTCTAAATTTACTCTCCTAGTCTGAATAAAAATAACAGTAAAAATTTTAAGAATTAAAACGTTATAAATAATATTTGTAATAATAAACAGAACAGTGTTCTCTCCTTCCTGGTACTCTATCATCGGGAGGCCGACCCGCTTTCCCTCATTCGTCTGTCAGCCGTGCTTTACTGAATCTTGTATACAACAAACACTGTTCCTTTTAACTTTATTATTAGGTTCACCGACCTATCTGGTCTCTTAACAGAGACGGAGAACCTCCTATTACCAACACAAACGTTAAACTCTTAAGACACAGCGGCGCTAAGCTAAGTAACAACATCAGAGAAAATAAGAGGAGAGTAGAAGGTACGGTGAAGGCCGACCGGTTCAGAGGTTTCTTCGTATTTTATTTGCAGACCGCCGCATACCACACTTCTACAATTATTATTCGACAACAGAATCAGTGGAACTCACGCGAGGATCATGAGTCTTAACTTTAATCGATTCCTGTCATTTTAGTATCAAATTATTCATAAAATTATAATCGTTTAAATGCTAAAATGAAAATAAAATAATGAGATGCAAAGAAATTACTGATCTAAATAAATAAATAATCCATTATTGCGTAAAAAATAATACAAAATTGCATCACAATAGCCAACAATTAATAACTAGGAAAATGCGATTAAAAGTCTACAGAAATTATTAAAATTTTAAATTCCTTTCTATCCATTCAGTTGCTCCATTCAAACATACGAAACGTACCATATAATACACATTAAAAGTAAAACAGGCATAAAAAAGTAATTTACTAAAGTGCAAAAAAAACTCATTCTAAAAAAAAAAAAAAAAAATCACATTCCTACCATGTTGATTTCAATCAAATGAAACCAAGGTTATCGAAATTGCTAATAAATAAGAATTCACGTGTTTTTGAAAATTATCATGGATGCATGTTAAATAATTCATGAAATTCACTGTCGATCGGTTTATCCATTTAATGATAATTTACTGACTTAAAAAAAAATATTCTTGCGCAGTTCTACGCAAGAAGACCTACTTTCGTTATTTTATTTTGTATAATGTTTTGCACAAGAAATATACATAACACAAATTAAATCAGAAAAAACTAAAAAAGGTATAATTTTTATTTTATTAAATAACAATATATATTTTCTTTTCATAAGAAAATTAAACATTATTTTAACAGTAATTAGATGAAATAATTAAAAATACCTGACACACACGTATCATGTTTAAAATCACTCATCATTGTGACTAACTGCATTTTATCGATGTAACAATACACTGATAAAAAATCAACACAACCTCAAATTGAGTTTACACAAACACAATAAACCCAATTTTCAATGAAACTGATCCAAGTAGTTTTCGAAATTTTCCTAAAACTACAAAATAAAATTTTGTAGCTTTCCTAAAGCTACAAAATTTTATACATTAATTGTATTTTCGTAATCCTCATTTCTCATAACATAAAAAAAATTCATTTTCACTCCTCTCCGCTCTGGGGAGGTCACTCAGAAACAACTCTTTAATCTTCATCAAATGATCGCACGCACAATTTCAGATACACTACAACAGTATACTAACATTTTAATGAAATTGATCAAGTAGTTTTTCAATAATATGGAAATTACATTGTAAACGAATGGTATGATCGTACTCCACATACCTCAAAACGTAAAGAAAATTCAGATTCATTCTCAAATCCCACCGTGTGACCGAAAGTGATACCGTACTTTTCTTCAAAAGGTTTACCATAATGATCATTTATCCAAACTGCCAATTATCGCAAACAATTCGCCCAATCCAATTTTCGAATGAATGATCAACTAATCCGCGATGTTAATGGATCGTGTTCACAAAACAAATAATGTAGTAGATACTAACTGGATTCAAGGTTGCTAATTAATGAATTTTTTTTTTAATCAACGTCACTGGTGAGTATGCAAGAATGACTCCGAGGAGACTCGGAGGTAGTTATATTCCCTAAACATCTTCTGCCAACTTGGTGCGAATGATGGTAAACACCGCTGCCACGATCGTTTGATCTGAAGCAAACTCTCAATGATGTTTTCAGAAGTAAGCAAGTGAATTTTTCCATGCATGTTTCCTTATGCTGCAGGAATCGATCGCACACAAACACCGTGTGTTCCGCGGTGTGTTCCCTCCCGCAGTAATTGCAATCCGCGGAGGGTCTCAACTTATCCTCAGGAAGTAAAATAATAGAATAAAAATAAAACATTAATAATACAATAAAAATGGTAACCAATAAGATTTTATCAATTAGTTAATAACTTTATTAAAAAACAAACTTATACAGAAAAAAAAGCTTGGGGTTTTTATAGAAAAACCCCTGAATTTAATCGATAGAGAATTTTAATTTTGTTTCATTAAAACAACAATGAGTAAATTCCTACAGAAAAATTCCTTTACTAAAAAAAAAACCTGTTATTTAAAAAAGTACACCATTATTTTTTCGGTAACTCCGTAAATGCAAATATTTTCTTTCTATACCACATATGTAACTAAAACAATGGGTTATTTCATCCATAATACACAGAGAAATTTCCAATCTATTTCGTTTGTTTTCGCACATTAGAAACATAAATAAATTTTCGATACTGTAATATCCTGACCTCTGACATTATGTTTTTGAATTGATGTATGACCCTCAGCGGAATGAAATTATACTACGTGGGCATATATCATTTACCTTCATATACATGCGCAAACAGAAAATATGATGATTAGAAGGTGAAAGGTCATTAGAAGTAACACTATTTATTTTGGAAACATAAAACAACAGGCAAAATTGGTAAAATAAAAGAAAATAAATAAAAAAGTTTTACCGTATATGCTTCATTAGTACGAGTAATTTAATTTAATCTATATTATTATTTATTATTTTATTAATTATTTATTTTTATTATTTTATTAATAATAAAAAACTATCGTTGGTGTAATTAACTAATATCGTAGAAATACCAATCAAGAAAACGCGTACTAACCTATTTTTCTTTTTTTTTAAATATTTAATAATTTTTTATAACCAATAAACACCAATACTTTTATTTAACTTTAAAGGATGAAAAACATAATCTATAGGTACACAAAAAAAATCAGATTTCTGTTCATAATATAAATAAAAATCTTATATGGACATCACATAACGTACTTGTACGCCTACTAAATTACATATAAATATTTTCTTTTTAAATGAAAAAATACATAACATTTTATTTCATTGATATATTTTTTTTTTTACTGTACATTTTTTTTTACAACTGAAAATTTAATAAATATTAATAAATTAATATATTTAAATTTAAAAAAAAAAAAAGGAGATGAAGTCTGATTCGAACCGATGTGCCTTTCCCTTATAAGATCCAAATATTTCATTAATTAAAATTTCATTTGGCTATAACTCTGGAACTAATGAAAATAAATACCATTTGTGAAATATCGTTGAAAGGCTCATAATGAGGGCTTATTACTGGATTTAAGAAAAGTCCAAAATCCAATTTCTATAATTTCAAGCTTATTTGGACACTTTTGGTCCAGTCGATTGTTTACAAAAGGCGAGGTGCACAACTAGATATTACAACAGTCCTAAAGCCAAAATTTCAACTTACTACGGCTAATCGTTTTTTGAATTATGGATACATACGACCGTATTCACAGACGTCAGGCCGAAACTAATCAAAATGGATTCAGGGATGGTCAATGTGAGTATTTTCGTTGAAATCTGATAACCGGAATTTTTTTACTTCGTAGAAGGAAGTAAATATGCAAGATCCAGCAAATTCAACGGCTTCACATTTGGTCTAAACATTTAAGTCATTTGACCTAGGGAAATATTTAATTAACGACTAAAATTAAATCAATTTCGTGTTGACATTTTTAATGGAACAAAGAGCGACATTTTTAATGGAACTTATATTTACTTCTTTTATTTAGTTAACTAATAAAAAAATTAATTTTTAATAAAATTTTTGTAACGTACAATAAGAAAAAACTTATCTCAAGGATGGGCAAGATCAGGCAATATACAACGATAATCCGAACAGGAGTTTTATAAACGACAGAATGCGTAGCTCTGAACAAAGGGGAAATAGAAAAATAAAAACGAAGAAGCTTGCTGAAGCGCAATATTTGCGTTCAAATACTGCGCAAATTTGCTAAAAGACAGATACTAAGAAAAAATCTAGGGTCCAGAAAAACTAACGACGGTTGGAAATTACCGGATAAGAAAACCTTCCCGGTAAAGTTCTTCATCGGAAGTTTACCGTGAATAAGATAAAATCACGAAAGTAATACGTAAGCGTAACATTCTATCGACATCTGACAAGAATGGATTAAAACAGGTTAACGTTGAGAAGACGAATGTTAAACGATTCAAGCAGTTAAAGACGACCTCGGGTACGAAACATAGATTTAGAAGACGTAAGGTTGCTTAGAAAATAATCTGAGAATTCAAAAGCATCCAGAAAGAGAAGAAAGAATGCGGTTATCTAAAGCGGCCAGAAATAAGGAGGGAGCGAACAGTGAAAGATTCCAGAGCTAAAAAGCAAATCAGAAGTTAACTATTTTATGTGATCCTACAGTAGTGACCTGCGTCGAAAAAAATAATTTTTGTAAACAAGAAGCTCGTTACCTCCAAAAACATTCCGACACCCAATATTCTTTGTAATAAAAAAAAGAAAAGAAAAAACTATCGGATGAAACATTTTTAAAATTGTTCAACTTTAAATATTCAAACCCCAAAATATCTTCTCCAATAAAAATTGAGCAAAAGTTTTGATCATCTGAAAAAATTGTTTCAAATCGTACCTATTTCTTGTTCTAGACTTAATTTTATAACTGTAGTTTTGTGCATATGTTTCAACAGTTTCTGTTTTTTTTTTTTTGTTTTTTATTTATTTATAATTCACAGAAAATAATGATTAAATACTGCGTCATACAGCAGTCTAATATCAACCTACAAACCCACCAGGTTGGTCTGGTGGTTTTTTTTTGGGAGGGCGAACAACGCCGAAGCGTTATTATCGCCCGGGGTCTGGTGGTGAACTCGTCATTGCAAATCAGCTAATTTCGAAATTGAGAGTTCTAAGGTTAAAATCCTAGTAAAGGCAGTTACTTTTAAATCGATTTGAATATTAGATACTGGATGTTCGGTATTCGTTGGTTGTTGGGTATCAATTAACCACACATTTCAGGAATAGTCGGGTCTGAGACTGTACAAGATTTCACTTCTTTTACATTCATACATATCACCCTCTGAAGTAATATCTTACGGTGGTTCTGGAGGCTAAACAGAAAAAGAAATAAGAATATCAACCTACATAAAATCAAGAAAAATAAAAAAGAATTTATATATAACGACAATAATAAAAACCAGAATTACTTGTTACTTAATTAAAACAGCATATAAATTAATAAAAACATATTCAATAACAAATTCAGTAATTCTATAATAACGTTAACGAACAAAGAAACGTATTTTAACGTTATTGTGTAAGAACTACCATTCTAACTACTTTTAAGCGGAATTAATAATTATTTAATTTAAATTTATAATTAACATCCACTTGTTTTTCTAGAATTTATTTTATATCCACTTGTCAATAAAATAAAGAGATCTAACGAATGATATAACTTGTTATCAAAGTAAATTCACGCATTATACAAAAACATCTTTAGGCCCACCTTAAGATTCATATTTCTAAACAAAAATATAAAACTATTAATTTCACTAAGATAAATTTACATCTGAAACATAATATTTTATTTATTTATTTTTTAAATATCCCTAAAATTAATTTATTTGTCCATTCATTTGACTGGTTTTATGCAGTTCTCCATGATTCCCTATTTAGTGCCAGTCGTTTCATTTCGGTAAACCTCTACATCCTACATCCCTAGCAATTCTGTTTTACATATTCCAAACGTTGCCCGCCTGCACAGTTTTCCCATCTACTTCTTCCTCTAATAACAATGCAGAATATTCCAGGGAACCTTAATATTTGGGCTATAAGTCTGTCTCTTCTTTTACCTATGTTTTTCCGAATGCTTCTTTTTTCATCGATTCGCTTCAACACCTCTTCATTTGTTACTACATCCACCTATCCGATTCTTAACATTCTCCTACAGCACCGCATTTCAAAAGCTTCTAATCTTTTCTTCTCAGGTACTCCGATCGTCCAAATTTTACTTCCACATAAAGGTAATGAATAACTAAAATTGATTAGTTATTCTTAGTATTGTAATTTATTTAACTGTTGCACAGTATTTGAGTTTTATAACTGAAACATTCAGGACTCCCTTAAAATTATCCCTTCTACATAAGACAACAAATTCAGGGAAAAGTAAACTAGTTTCCATACTCCCAGAAAACAATTATTCTCGGAAATCGGTTATGCTCATAAATAAAAAATATAAACTTTTATAAAAAAGAAAACATTTATTCTTGACTTTAAGATGATGAACCTTCATGATATTTTGACCGAAAAAAACTATATTTACCTAATACATACGGTAGATAAGATTAACGTTATATAAATATACTTGAAGTAAGGCTAATCAATGAACTAGATTCATGTGTAAACTGAAGATAATCTCGCAACTATTACATTGCAAATAATAATTTTACTTTATTCTGTAAACAATAAATTATTTCCAATCTAAAAATAATTTGATTCATCAAACATTTCGAGTAAGCGTTATTAGACTGAATAACCCGATAAACCGCAAAATTACTCAACAGCTTAATTATGCGTGTCCTGAGTCGTACTGTTAATTCAGTGTAGTAAAAGTATAAAATCATACAAATTCCAACTATTAGATTAATTTAGGAAATTTGAATAAAATTTGTTTATTACAAGGAAAATGTTTATCGCAAAGGTTTTTGATGAATAAATCTAACCGTACAAGAAATTAAATTAAAAAATAAATTATTTACGAGAGATTTTTTTAAAATAGAGATATGTATGATACAAACAAATAAATGAACAAGCAGACTTTCTTCTTCTATATATATATAGAAGATGGCCTTATATATATAAGGCCATGTTGATATGTGTGTCCGCTATAGATTAAAACAACACTACTGGACAGATTACACGCAAGTTTTTGCAAAATGACTCGCGATGTCTGGAGAAGGTTTAAAGCTATTGAAATCCTCGATCTGACCAGTAGAAAGAAATTTAGGGGTATTTTGAACCGACTATTGTGTTTAGTGTGTAGTTTGAATTAAATCTGATACGTAGTGCTGTTTTGACAATTGAATTTATCTACATTCTGACTTTCATAAAGAGAAAATTTAACTTTTGTGAAGTTCCGTAATGTTTTGTAAGTTTCTTAACGTTTAGTATTAATTGTAATGATTTTGTAGCCATACCTCTTTTCATTAAAAGGTTATTTTCCACACACTACGGTGTTTTGAAATAAAAGAGTGTAGTTTGAATTAAAACCGATAGGTAGAGTGCTGTTTTGAAAATTGGATTTATTTACATTCTGACTTTAATAAAGTGAAAAGTTAACTATAGTGAAGTTCTGAAATGTTTAGTTTTAAATGTTATATCAAACTATCAATTGTGTTTATTTAATCTATAGGTATACTAAAACCTGGAAATAGCGAAGCATTGCCGGGTCTGCTAATTATTGATAAAAAAAAAGAAACTTTGTTGATCAGATTATCTGTGCCCATAGATCCACAAAATTTAAATCTTCATATAAAATTATAATCGATTAAAAGAGTAAAATATATAACATCGAATTAATAAAAGTTGATGAGCTGCTTCCTTAAAAAAAAAAAAAACATTGAACTTTTATTACTGTTGAAAAATCAAAGTGACACACATTAAGAAACCCATAAATAATGTTACAAATGATACACTGTAATGCATTGACCTATATGGTTTGGTTTAATTAATATCGACTTAACAGATTAACCGGAACCTGTAGTCGATTGACAAATATATGGTAAACTAGGATTAATGTTAATAAATTAGCGTAAATGTCATGAATATTAATTATGTAAAACTAAAAACCCTCTTCTTATTATTATCGTAGAATAAGATAATTCACATAAGTGTGAATCGTCTTAACATTCTTAAATATAAAAAATACAATTTAAATTTTAACAGAAAATATAAGTGAACACAGTTATTCCAATAATCGAAAATAACAAATTTGAAAAAATAATATACTAAAGGTTTTAGATTTCGAGTCATAGACGAATATAAACAACTGCTGCTTAAGCAGAGCCTTTTTCCTCATACTTTTCTACGAATTTAATTTTTTTGCTAAGTACAAAAGTTTCATTGAACCAAAAAAAAAAAAGTTAATCTAACTTTTAAATTTAAGTTGTAGGAATAAATAATTTAAATACACCTCCGTTTAGCATTAGTACCGCATTTCAACTCTTAAATTTGATATTTAATTCTTCATTTCTTAATAGTCGTACCAGACTGGAATTGGTTAGATGAAGAATTTTTAACATGCATCAATTTTTTTGTATCACATCTCCACATATAAACTTCAAGTTTAAATAGTGAATCGTATACACAAAAAAAAAAAAAAAAAAAAAAAAAAAAAATGAAATAAGTGATCTGTTTAATGAATTCTCGAAATAAATAATAAAAGTGTTCAAAGAGTGACGCAACCTTACGGAAGAATGTTTCCTCTTCTTTTGAAGAAAAATGGGCTACTCAATGCAGCAGAGAACATTCTTTGTCTCCCAATACATTAGATGTGCCTTTTATACCTAGACCGAGAATGCGCTTTCACAGAAAAGAACGGTGGAGTCACTTAACAAGTCCTCCATGAAGTAGCTGTACAAATCCCAAGAGACAGGGAATGTGGCAGATACAGCCAAAAATGGTCGACCGAAAGTGTAAACGCCAGAAAAATTTATCGTCGTGCAAGCTGCAAGAAGTCCCACGAAGTCTGTGCATTGATTACCTAGCAATACTGGTCTCTCCGTTGGTAGTCCTTACATTGCCACTGGATGGTTCCACCTTAATGGATACGTGAATGTACGGAATTAAGGTAATTGGTGTACGGATAACCCACATCAGCTGTACGAATTTCTTCTATACGGATAAAAAGTGGGTATCTGGTGTATAGTTTAACATAGGCGAATCTTTTTGACATTCTTTCATGGCATAGTGAAGAGCGAGCGCTACATGCTGACGGTGTAACAATTTATAAACACTATATTTGCAGACCGGCTAGAGTAGGCGTGGTTTCAGCAGGGCAATTGCTGAAACGGCTTACGGCTCAGACAGTCAACACTGTGACTTTCTTAGATCAGTGTTTTCTTGGACAGATGGTTTCGAAGTAGTTGTGGCCCCTCGGTATTCTGATTTATCCCCTCCTGACTTTTTCTTGTGGGAATAACTTAAGGATGCTGCTTATAAAATTCATTCTCACACAGATTTCGAATTGCAGAGCGAAATTGAACGATGCTGGTTGCATTCCTCAACAAACGTAACAACATGTGTTTAAGAGCATGCAACGTCGTATTCAATTATGTGACTCGTATAAGAGGCCATTTTTAACAACTATTGTAGATTACTCATTTTCCCATACGTTTACATTACTTTTTGAACACCTTTTAAAATATAATTTCTTAAAACAGAAATTTTTGGTTTTTACACTAATTATTCACTTCTTTCCATTATGGAAACTTTATTCATAATAATAAATTTAATTCCATTCTTTCAATTCAGCAAATTAAGAATAAATACCACCTTCAATGCGATTCAAAAACTTATAATAAATTTAACTCAATGTTAGACAATCACGCATTTCATTCCAATAATTTTTTATAAGTAAACTACACCCCTAAAAAAAAAAAAGAAGAAACATTTTTATTACGTCTTTTACACATTTATATGAATTAATATCATATATATTATATAATATAAATATTATTAATATTATATAAAATTAATATCATATTATATGTATGATTAATTTTCAATTTGAAATAAACTGAAAAAAAAAACCTACCAATACAGACGATAAACTGAGAATAATAAAAGAATTGGGTATCCACTTTGCCATACGGTAATCAAACGTTTGCTTCAATTTTTTTTATCGATGAACTTATACTTCAGCCAAAGATCGAAACAAAAATCTATCAACTTTTATTGGCGTTATTTAGCTTTTAGAAAATTAATGACGAAAAAACGCACAAATAGCAAACAAAGAAAAAGTCAAATTATCTTAGAAACTTCGTTGTTTCGTATTCATATTTAAATGCATGAACTCGAAACGTAATAATTACGGTTTTAAATACAATTCAAGTAAACATCTATTATTATATCCTGACAATTGAATGGGCGACAAAAAGAATAAAAATAATAATAAAAACTATTGTACTGAAAAATAAATATGAAAAAGTCGTCATCTTTCTTTCTTTTTTTCATTTTATGACATAGTAAAATTAACCAGCAATCTTGCTATATATTTATGTATAATGCAAATAAATTTCTTTCTTTTCTCTCAAATTTATACTTAATCATTTAATTCTTAATAGTATAATAAATAATTTTATTATATAAAAAAATAAAACAAAGATATTTCAAGAAATAAGAAACAATTATTTTAAGGGAACAATAAAATTTGATTTTTTCATGATTATTCATTTTTCAAAAGAAATCAACGCTCTTTACTTAACTGAATAATTCAACATTTAACTAATTTCGAATAAATTTCAAAAATTTCCAGCAGTCAGCGCCACGATTCAGCGTCGACACTAGTTCAAAGCGTCGCCACAGAATGCGTTGAAAACCGAGTACAAAACGCATTCTGTGGAGTAATTAAATAAATACAACAAAATCCGATACTGAACAAATATAACATGATGATGATGTCACAAATATTGCTTAATATGAATATTATTATTGAATACGGAAATCGAAACGAAAATTTTAAAATGTAGTCATTGTTTTAATATGAATATAACACAATTTACTTTGAATATTACAAAAACAGGGAGTGTTAACAAAACATCCCATACACTAGTTTATTTAAACAAAATACAGAAAACTTATTTAAAAAGTACACGTAGCCACATAAAACAACAAAAAATGAAATGAAATAATAAATAAAAATTCAAAATACTGAAAAAGAATTCAGTTATTTATTTCAATAACCAAGCAATAAAAGAACATATTATACTACTAATCGAGTCGTTATTTTTAAAATACTCCCCAAATAAATGATTGATTCATTCAATCATATATTCGGAGTTATTAAAAAGAAATCGCATCTTGAACACATTTTACTCTTTTAAAACAGTAATCACAAATCTTATCCTAAATAGAAAATAAAAACTACCCTGAAACTTATCCTGAATACAAAACTTATCCAAGTTATAATAGTATTTAGTACAAAATAACCTCTTAATTTCTTCTTGTTTTACGCAAATAAAACAACCGTATACAGAGATAGTTTATTGACTTACACTTTTAAGTAATTTTTTATCCAAAAAATAGCATGAACTTTATACGAATTCGATATTTTACTTAGTAAGAAAGTTATAGTGATTTTCTTTTTTTTTAAAAAGCCCCCGTTTCCACCCCCATGGTCCGATTTTGTCCATTAACGAACTCAACCAAAATTTTGGGTCGTTATATTTTATGTATCAATTTTAACGTGGTTGGCACAAAATTACGGCAGTTGTCCTGTCCACAATAAAGTGAAATATATATATGTATACACACACATAAACTTTGTAAATGACGGTAGTTGTGCGGGACGTGAAACGCGAAGATATGTTATCCGGAAGTCGAATCATGGTACCCACTACAATAGGTAGCTTTCTTATGAAATCTACTTAAAATCGATTATGAACTGTAATGATAATCCACGATTTCTTTTACCTTTAATTTCGTGTATATCGTTGTCGTTAAATATAAAGAAAATTACATTTTATTTTTCTTTTACGTGATTTTTACGAACGGTCAAAAGATGCAGTCATGTAAAAGTTAATAAGGGTTATTTTATTTATTTTTGGATAATTTATTCCGATTAACTTTTCTGAATTTGGATTTAACACTAATTCTTTTTTAAACTGATTTTTTGAATTTAGCTCTTAATTATGTACTTCTCGCCCGTCCCTCTCATAAAAAACTGAAATAAGTTATAAGTAAATGTACTAGAAAGTTTATATAAAACAGATTTTTGTTTATTAATTATTCACAATAAATTTATTGACAGTCCAAAACAGTCGAATTTGATATGGTACATGTTCCGTTCTGATAGAATAAGTAACGTCCAGATGGGGAATTCAAGCACTATGATAAATATATATAAATTATATATAAAAAATTATATAAGAGTTTTTGCCCTCATTTTTCGGTCTACATCATTTTGTGAACTAGAAGATCATCCTTTCCCATTTTCCACTTTTTTTCATTAATCCCTGATATCATATTACCAAAAGATATATACTAGATTTAACCTAGATGACCCAACGGTCTAGGTAAAATTTTTAATTTCAGTAAAATCTTTGGTTTACCGGTTCAAGAAACAGCGTCTGTATAATTACTGTATTTTTTTTTTTTTTTTGTAATTAGGTGACTTGTTAGGAGGCGGCTCTGTCTATGAACAAAATCGAGGACTCTTGCTTCTTTCAAATTGATTGCAAAATAAGCCCAACTTGATCTTAATAGAGATAAAAATCCCTTCTATTAAAATACAATTACAAAAAAAAAAAATTAATTATTAAAATATTTATACGGACGATAAAATGCATTATGATAATTGAATTGAAAGGAAAACTTGAGCGTAATCACAATTATAAAAAAAAATTTCGTAAATTTTGTGAAGATTTTAAATTCTAACCGGCAATCTACTTAAAATATCACGTTAAAAAAAAAACTGAAATCAAAAAAAAAAAATTTAGAGTGCATAGAATTTAATTCAAAATGCTGATCGGTATTTATCACATATTGCATAATTACACTTAACGGGAGGAAATTTGATTAGAAAAAAATAAACAGCGTTAACTCACCGATAACTAAATAACATGATACGCCGGCCTCCGTGGCTGAGTGGTAGCGTCTCGGTCTTTCATCCGGAGGTCCCGGGTTCGAATCCCGGTCAGGCATGG
>JAAAKQ030119601.1:0-13817 GCA_010016005.3 Zanna intricata | reverse complement strand
ACACACACACACACACACACAGAAATTTCATATATGTATGTGTGGAAATGGGGGAATTTTTTCAAGAAAAAAAGCATACATCCATAACTCGTAAAAGATGATATGGCAGTCGCGGGACTGGCCGGTCATGTCCCGCCAGTCCCGCGACTGGCACATATTGTTTTTTTCCTTCTGTCATTTAAAATAAGTTTTTTTTTGTAGTTGATCATTTTTTATAGCAGATGGCCGTATCTGCTACGAAGTTAATTATTATCATCATCGTCAGTAATACTAACATCCTTGACAATCCTTCATGAAAAACGCGTGTCTTTTTTTTAAGTACATTATGGCCTCTTATAGTAATATTTTAAGAAAAACACTAGATTTGAAATTTGTATATTGTTCAATAAGTAGTTGTTTGTTTTCAGTTATATCACACGCACATTATACAAACACATATGAGAGGAAACATAAACACGATTTATAAATTTGTATATAGCTTAGATAAACTCTTGTATACTGATTTTTTTACTTTTTCATTATTGTATTATTATTTTGTTGTACTTACCTGTCTTCAAGTGATTCGACGAGATTTTTAAGTTTTCTGTTGACACATTGTACTTTGCACGATTCCATGGCAATGTCATTGGTTCTGTAAGTGTTTAGTGTTTGTGTGGTTATGTATAAACGAACATGCTGTATTAATGTATATGAAAATATATTTATGCAAGTGTGTTGCCATGGTATTTAGATATTTTCCTGTTTTTTTTTTTGTAATTATTTCAGGAAAAAAAATGTTTGCGGTATCAATTCGTAGATGTCTTATTAAAAATTGGCGATCCGTTCCACAAAGTCCAAATTGTGTACAATAGGCAATTTTTTTTTCTTATTTAACCTCCGGAACCACGGTTAAGTATATCTTCAGAGGATGAGATAAATGAATTGTAGCGTGTGTGAAAAATGCCATGCCTGACCGGGATTTGAACCCGGGACCTCCGGATGAAAGGCCAAGACGCTACCACTCGCTCCACGGAGGCCGGCACAATAGGCAATGGAAAACATTTATTTGATTAAAGATAAAGATAGATTTTTAATTCATCTCTAGTAAATAGTACCAAAATATCTTTACAAATAAAAGGATAAAAAAAATGATGGCCCGAAAAAACAGCACTGAATTTAATTATTTAACTGCAGAAACTGCATTATCACTGCGTGGGTATTCAAACGTGATTTTAAATTTTTCGTTGCATACTTCTACATACTTTTCATAAGTACAGAATTTTCTGGGGATTTTTCTGTGTACATATTGTACATTATTTTATAATTCAGCTCTTAGGTGAGTGTTGCTTTTTGGACAAGAAACAAATGCGCTAACCTACAGTGAGAGTCCTCGTTTTGAATGACTAGATAGTACAATTATGGAGTTAATGTCTTCCTGACTGTGTTTCTAGGCCTATTTTCCATGTTTCCAACGCTTCTTCAAAGGGACTTTACTCATAATTTTTGGCCCTTCCTGCAACGTCTGCACCTTTTGACAGTTATTCCGTGCATTGCCAGAAACGCAAGCAAATCATTGTTCTTTATCAATTTTACCGTACTGGTATAACAATAGGAATGGAAATCTGCATTTTCTTCAAGTTTTGTCGAGTGATGTCGAGCAACGGATTTGCAAATTATCAGACACACGAATAGACAGCTTGTTCATCATAGCTTCTAAGTAAATTAAAATCTTTAATGTTTTTTTCTTGATTCAGCGTGTTAACAGTTTAGAGAACAGTTTGTACAAAAAACATTTCAGTTTTTATTATACAAATAGATACAATCGTCACACGAATGCGATTACTTATACTGAACCCATTGTGGCTGTATCTGTCCATTCCTTCACTGTTTGTTAAATAAATTAAGTTGCGTCAATATTAAGAGATATATAAAACAAAACGATAACATACGAATAAAAAAGCAAAATAATTGGGGTTATTTTCTACAATTTCAGAATGAAATTGCCCAAATATATAACAGAAATGACCATATTGTTGTAATGGAACCATCTAACTGGTACAAAAGTGTGACTTTTTTAAAAAACGATAAAAGAAACAAAATTTTCTTGCCCTCATTCCATACAGTGGTTTGAAACACTTCTTAACGGACATTGAATTATGGGAAAAAATGTACATGTTGCTTAATAACAATAAAAAGCTTGATCAAAATTTTGAGATGCAGGAACCATGCGGTGTGAATCTCCCTGCTTCTTTACCAATCGTGAGAAAAATTAAATTGCATGGATATAACTTAATTTAAAAATCATGCCAAAGTACAATTTTTTGGGGGAAATTTTTCAGTGTGATTTTTTTTTGTTTTTAGCAAACGTTATTTATTTTAACCATGTTAATTAACATTACACCCAACCGGGTAAACTTGTTGGAGTAAATAATTAGTTCAATAAATATAATTTTAAGCTGATGTTAAGTATAAGATTTGACGTGTGAAGGCTTTAATAGACTGTGTCTGCTGGGAATCTTCCATCGAGAGGATGAACAAATTTAACACCGTAATGTTGAAATACATAATTTAATACATGAAATACACATAACATAATCAGAATAGTAAATGAATCAATGAAAAATACAATAGTTATAAATAGTGCCATCTACCAAACGGTTTACTTGAAACCCCCATCGTTTCAGTACCAGAAATGTCAATCAGTCCAACACATTCTCCTCATGTGTCATTATTTATTTATCGGTTTTTGAGCAACTACAAACAGCTGAATTGAATCCATATTTGAAATATTAATTTTGTTCAACTATAATTCGCAAGCTTTCTAATGTAACCTGGTATTAATGAGGATGGCCATGGGAACATTCTTTTTTAAAAAGGAATTCTGTCAACTCGACTTAATGTATCGGATATTAATTGCAAAAACTTTTTTTTCAATTGTAAAGCTTTTTTTTCAATTTATGGATGTTAATTAAAGGTGTTACTCGATCATCTGTCATGCAAGGGTGTCAAATACGACCGAAATTTCATTATCAATGTATTAAACAAGAAACTTTTGGTCGTTGTCAAATTATTTGACAATGAAATGGTCAATTTTTGATCAATCGGACCAAAAACCTTTTTATTAAATATTTGAACCACTTTTACAATTTTATTCAATAAATTGCATAATATTTAAAATCTATATCCCGTATTTGAAATAAAAATCTGTGAAATGTAATAATAAATATTATATTAAAATTAATCCTTTTTTTAATGAAAGGTATTAACGTTGAAAGGGTTGGAAGTTCAACTGCAATGCGGTTTCGTGCGTAATTGTAATATAATACCTTTACTGTTCAGTACAGCATTATAAACTGTTCATTTTATTTCCGTCAAGAAATAATTTTTTTCAAATTTATTTTATTTGTTTAAGCAACTATATCTATGATCCTCTTTTTTATAATCTTGAGTATGAAAAATTGATCGAAATTTGATCGGAAAAATTAAATAAAAATATTTGTACTTTCTGACAACCCCCGATATAAAATACTAAAGATATAACGATACGATATACGATACGATATAAAATACTAACACAATTTTTCAATCGTATTACAAATAATAAGTAAAATTAAATAAATGCTCAAGTATGTAGTGGGTTCTGTCCAAAATCAGTTTGCAATACCAACCTAAAATGTTCCGGATACATTCCTGTTATCACAGGAAAGAATTTAAAGCCAATGTAGAAGCCTTAACTCGTTGCTTTGGATTAGTTTCATTCAATTAACCACATATCTCAGGAATGGTCGACCTGAGATTGTAAAAGGCTACACATTTCATTTACATTCATACACATTATTTTCATTCATCCTCTTAAGTAATACTCATCTTACCTTACTTTAGTCTCCGGAACCTTACTTAAGATGGTACCGGAGACTAAACTGAAAAAAGAAAAGCCCCCTGGCTAGACGGGAAGAGCGAGGAAGCGAGCCCTGAACGGCTAAGCAATGCTCAAAAAAACATACAGTAAACTATTGTTATCGAATCTTTGTACAATGTTACATCTCTCTGTATATATAAACCATCATTGACTGTTTTTTTAACCTCCGGAACCACAGTTACGTATTAACTTAAGAGGACGAGATATGACAATTTTTGTAGCTCACCAATAAATTTGAAGAGGACCTTACCCAGTTTATGGGGAATTTTATTATTTTTTTATATGGTGGTTCATATAAACTACCTCGGTCTATTTCCTCAATTTGTCAATTACTTGTATTGTGTATCTTACTTTTTTCGCGGTTTTCCCGTATCATAGTGATAACTACTTTTTTTAATTACTTAGGTGGATAATATGGATATTAATGGTGTTAATTATTTCTTGACAGAAGAGATTTTATTGCTTTATATTACCTATTCTATTCGTTTTTATGTCATATTAAACAGCTGAGTTTGTACTGAGGTCATAGTTGTCTATTCGTCAAGCGTTGGTCTTCTTAGGAGTAATATTCATAATACAATCAGATCTTCATGGTTACTAAAAAAAATGTTCAATATATTGCTAAAATTACAAATAAACTAAGCTATAGAGCTCTACCGTTTAAGCTTATCCGGAATTTCAGGAGTACCTTTTTTTATTAAGTCGCTTGTAACCAAATGTATAATAAACACTACATACTAGCATACTGTAATTTTTTTTTTTAAAATATAAAGGTTCCTACGGAATAAATTTTTTTTCACTAACATTTTACGTTAGGAATTTTGTCGAATACTACATACTACCGCTATCTGGTAGTAATATAGTAAACTAATACAACAGAAACTAACTATATAAAGTAAGACTGTTTTTCATATGTTTTTCAAAATGAAACTATTTCTAGTTGAATTATTAATATTTTAATTCACATTTTTACGACCGATATTCTATTCGTTATGTTAATACAATTTTAAATTTTATTTTTAAATTTTATTTAATCATTTGTCTTATTTAAAGAATTTTTTATGTAATATTTTAGTAAATCTCAGCCCACTTGGATGGTCTAGTGGTTTAAAACATCGCACATCAGCTGATTTTGATTTTGAGGTTCAAATCCTAGTAAAAGCAGTTACTTTTTTACGGATTTGAATACTAGATCGTGTTCTTTGGTAGTTTGGTTTCAATTAACCACACTTCTCACGAGTCCTAGATTCGAGACATTTATTTACCAATAATCACTCAAAATCAGTAAAATTTGTTCAAACTGTTAATTTAAATACAAATTTGAAACAACAGTTTCTGAAAGTCTGAAATCCTGGAATGTTGAATTAAAACAGATTTGGTTTTGAGAACAGTTTAACAATTTAAAAGGAAAGATAATTCCAATAATTTAAACTTTTTAAATAACATATTTTAAAAGATGTTTTCAAAGTTTAAATCATTGGAATTGTCTTTCCTTTTGAAATATGCTTACACTTTCGCTTGTACAATGTTTGATCAGTTTCTCTTAACAAAAGTCACCCAGGATTCCAGCATTCCAGTATCCCATCTCCCGTGGTACCGATGCTCCATGGTCAAAATATCCTGATTGTAACTCTCAAAGCTCAAATTTTCAGGAAAAGAGTTAACTGGCAATGGATTAAATTGGTATTTTTAGTGACAACACTTGTTACAATACAAATTGTAACTTTTACATGTTACAATATGGTCATTTTTTCTTGGTAATAACTTTTTGTATCGCGACTATCCCAAATATAAAGTAGTAATGCAACTTTCAGATCAATGCAAACTAGCCATATATTCCCTTTTGTATTTTATTGTAAATGCAAGCGCTAATGGAATGACTGTTACAATTGTGCAATAAAAATGGTCAAACACCATTCTTCATGTTGAATGCTGAATTTCCAAACTTTTTACTAGTCTTGACATCCATACAAAAACACAATGAATTTTTTATAGTAAAATTCTCTGAAAGAATTGTGTTCTAGAAACTAACTAGATTTTTGAACAACCTAGTTAACTTTAGATGATTTTGTAATTAAGATTCTTCACTGTTGCAGTCTAGACCAAAAATTAACCTTGCTGCTTTGATAACTCAATTGCTCTTTGATATCCTCAGTTAAGAATGAAGATAATATGCAAATTAACTGTTTTTATAAATTCAGATGGTCTTCTTTGAGATTTAGGAGTAAATTTACTAGAGAAATATTTTGGACGACTTGAACATTCATGAATTTTTGCAGAAGCAAAGTTTTAATAAACAAGAAAAATTACTAAAAACTTACATGATTGTTCATGTCTTATTTTTCTTGATTTTTCTCTCAAGTATGTATACGTATTGTTTAAAAGTAAAAATACAGAATTATTCTAATTGTAACCAGTAAGTAGATCAAAATGGAGTTTACAAATTTACGATTTACGTAAAACTTTTACTTTGGTAACAATTTCAATAGTATTCAGCAACCAAATCACGGGGATAAAAGTTGTTAAGATGCAAATCAGGAATACGTTTTGAATGAATTTAATTTGTAATTTTATGTAGATAATTATCTATATAATTTTCAACTGGTTTTGCATTGTTCGAAGAATTTACTTAGGGACTGGACCAATGAATTTCCATTTAGTAATATACACTTCAAATAACTTCTAGCAAAATGTAGCAAATGTAAACTTTTGCCAAATTTTTGTATCAAACTTTTTGCCTAAAACGAACAAAACAGTTTTATTGTTTAACGTAGAGACCGGGTTTTTCAGGATATATTCTGACTCCTAAGTCGCCGCTTGTCCTCGGTGACGCACGTGGACTCCCGACCTGCCAGCGTGGAAACTTACACAACACAGATACTCTAAACACGAACAAACGCTACAGACATTGCTGGTTAGAGCTTTTTCCTCCTACGAACCCCCCCAAATAAAGGATATATTCTGAAAATAAATATTCCCCCCCTCAAATAAAGGATATATTCTGAAAAGAAAAATTTTTATAGTTTTAAAAATTAAGCTAAATCGATTTCCTAAAATTGTTTTCATCTAACCATTTTTATAATAGTGTTTTGCCGATACCAGGATTTTTAAAAAAAGCGGATTCTACGATCTAATGGACGACGTTTTGCAATAAATTTTATTATTAGGATCGTTAGTACAATATGAATGGATTCGACTGAATTAAATTTTTATAATCTTTTTTTGACCATTAAGTCAAAAAAATGTGGCGATTAGTAGTACTCTAACTGAATATATAATGAAATAAAGCCAAATATTATAAACAACGCTTAGACACAAATTACTGGTTTATTTCATATTACCAAATAATCTTGCTATTAAAAATGTTTTAAAAAGAAAAACCACAATTTTAACCAAATAAAACCACAGTTTTCATCACTTTCAAGAAATGAAGTTTACAAATTTTATTACACAGAAAAGTCACAATATCTTGTAGTAAATTAAGTAATTGAAACTTATTAATTAACAATTATATTGACATTATGTTTTAAATTCTTTTTACATTTTTTTACATTCTTTAAAACTGTAATTATATTTTATGTTGGCTGAAAAGTAGCGTAAATGTTTTAATACTCATATTTATGGCTGCTTATTCTAATGAATTATATCCTATTACATCTTTCTTATTAAACTTAAGAAAAATGGAGTGTCAAACACTATTTTTTAATAAATTGGTTTTGTTTTAAATGTTCGTTTTTATCAAATGTATAAGGTTAATATTCATGACAGCAACAACACAATGCAACAGGACGATTTATACGACACAATTCTTTTGACGGAGTAAACTCCTGCGGAGACTTTAGCTGAAACAGAAAAAAAATTTAAATAAATAAAATGGATAATAAAACCGGGCTCAAGTCAATGCAGAGATAATGCAGTCCTCTCAGAAGATAATACCTTCTTTAGAATCCATATCTATAGTCCAAAACAATACTACAAATATCAGTCGATAAAACAATATTTATGACAAACAAAAAGAAACAGGAATAGATAAATCAAATTTTTTAGTTTTTAGAGAAAAATGGATTAGAAAACTCAATACAAGATAAATAAAAATCAGAATGCAATAATAAAAGAAAATTTCTATTTGATGTTCTCGATCATGATCTGATGAGGTGTTAATAATTTACCAATTATTTTACACCTCAACTCCAAGAAAGAAAGAAAAGCTTTTAAAAGTTGATTTGCTTGAAAAGGAATATGTAATTTTTATTTTTTTGAACGAGTGAATCTTAAGATTTGCCTAACTTTAATTTTTGTAATATTATAATATTTATGTAAATATTATAATATTTATTAATTATGTAATATTATATTTTTTTTAAATATTTTTTTATATATTTTTTTTATAAATTATTTTTTAATAAATATTTATTTTAATTAAATATGCAACATCATTACATATTTAATTCCGGATGTGAATGTTGAATATCTTGTTCGTAAATCATGTAGATTAACAGATCGGGAAATCTTTTTTTATCCCTCCTACCCCTGGGTTGGACCTACAAATTAAGTATTGCTCAATTAAGTATTGCTTAAGTGTGCTTCTAATGGGGCTTCACCACCCACCTGCACGGCAGCTCGGCCCCACCGGGTCTGGATCTTAATATGCCATTTGCCTCTAACCCCCGGAGAAGGAGAGGTCGGATCCGGCTATGCCGTCCCAACATCCGCCTCCGGAGCCCAGGTCTCTTAATAAATCTTTTTTAATAAACCCCACTGCCCACTCAAAAGGGGGACGCGTACATACGAATATGAACGCCCCCCACCGGTTCGGGTCTTATTTTTTTTCTCTTTTTTTCTATTTATAGCCTCTTCTCCGGTATTCACTCGCTTTAGTTCGTAATACTGTCGTGGAAAAGCGGTCAAACAAAAGCCAATTACTTCTATCTTGCAGTAAAAAACCAATCAAATTTTCTTCTAGAAGCCCAACAAGGTTTGCTGCTCTTCGTTCTTCGTCCTACTCTTGGCAAACAGTGTGTGTTCGACACTATCTTGCTGATCGCATAACATGATGTGGAAGAGTCATGTTTTCCAATCCTGTGCAAGTAGTTCTCGAATACACCATGTTAACTTAGCATCTGTGTCATATGATAGTTGACATCACCATGTGATCGATCGTACCAGATCAATCTTTTGGCCCATGCTTTATTGCCTGTGGCCCATTTCTCCTTCCATTTCCTATGTACGATAACTCTGGCTTCTCTACTTCCTCGATATCTCATTGCATTCCTCAATTAGCAGGTCTATGGGCAGTACGCTAGATATTACACAGACAGTACCGTAGGAGATGGTTCGGCAAGCCGAAACCACCAGAAGAGATCTCCTGTGAACACTGAACACTTATGAGCCTCACTATGTTTCGTGTGATCTTTAAAATATGTTACCCATTTTCAAATATAAAAATTAATACTTATGTGCGTCTGTTTTTAATTTATTAAAATTAGTTGACAAATTTTTTTTCAAAATAAAACTTTTACTGCTGTAGTTTTATAACATTGAAACTACAGCAGTCAAGTGCTCCAAATTTTTTGCAGCACTTGTTATTGATAATCTTAATTTTTCAAGTTTTATACGTACCGGGGGATACAGAGCGGCTTGATAAGATAATGCTGGAGGACAACAGGGTCCAGGATTCAGAGCGACACATTCCGGTTTTCCTCCACATTCTCGTCTTGGACACTGGTCTTGTAGTCCATTTCTTTTTACACATAAACATTGGTTATAAACAACACCACCCCGTAACTCAACGGATGTCCCTTGCTGATTTGAAGGCTGTAATAAATTTAAAATGATACATGCATATATGGCCGCAAGCGAGAGAGATTGATAAATTATACGAGGAATAATTGAATTTTTATTTAATTTGCGTTAGATCATTGTCGATGAATTTAAAGCTTAACACACTTCATAGCAATATAAAATCTTAAATTGATTGTTCAAGTATCGCTAAGAAAAAATTAAAGAAATTTACCTCTTTCTGTTTAGCCTCCGGAACTACCGTAAGGTATTACTTCAGAGGATGATGTGTATGAGTGAGGATGATGTGTAAGTGTGAATGAAGTTGTTTTTTACAATTTCAGGTCGATCACTTCTGAGAAGTGTGGTTAATTGAAACCCAACCTCCAAAGAACACCGGTATCCACGATCTAGTATTAAAATTCGTATAAAAATATCTACCTTTACTAGGACTTCAGCCTTAGAACTCTCGACTTTGAAATCAGCTGATTTGCGATGTCGCGTTAACCACTAGACCAGCCCGGGGGGGCTAAAGCATTACCTAACCTAATTTTCCCGTGTGAAACATAAGACTATTCATAGCTAAATTTTTCATGACTTTTTCCAGTTTGTACTTTTCATTTATTAAACATATTTTTAAAAGCATTAAAAACTTTTCCGTTTTAATCAATATTTCTTTAAAGTTAAAAATCAATTTTGGGTCGAGCGTATACGTTCTGGAGTAGACTCAATATCTACCGATCTCAAATCTTTCTAGCGATTGCTTGCGTGAGGAGTTCAGGAGAGCCGTCGTCAAATTAGAAAAATTACATTTTGTAAACTAAATCTACTTTCTACGTCTGTATCAATATCGAAATTCACTATTTCTCAAACCATCAGAACTAATCCTAATGATAATTTTATAAATTAATATTTATATAATTAATATATATATTACGGATAACAAGGACAGTATAAATTTAGTAGAACTGCCTAAGTTTATAGACAAGACAACAATAGATTTAGATATAATAAAATTCTAGGCTATGAGATTGGTGAAGTTTTATTTATACAAACATTCCAGTGCCATAAGAAAGCTATAGTTTGCAATTTTCGTGAAATTTTCATAAAAACTTTCTTTTAAATTTCTATTAAAATAGCATCAGTAAGATACAAGATTAATTTAAATTTGATAATTGATAAATATACAAAATGATTCACGAAGAATGTAAATTTTAGGATATGTTTTTTACAGGTGCAAAAGAAAGTTGAAAGAGATTTCATGGCAAACTGGCTAAAAAATGCAACCCTTTTAAGGTCTACCTTAAGGGTTATATTTAATTAGTGATTTTAATTATAATTAGTAATTTTTATATAGTAATAGTAATTTTTATATAATTAGTAATTTTAATTTAATTAGCGATTTTATGTGAAATCTAATTGAAAGAATGAAAAAAATAGTACTCGAAATTGATTATTAGTTTCAGGAAATCTAAAGTAAAAGGTAACAAGGTTTGGATAAAAATCACATTTTATGTTTGGCGTAAAATAACTTTTGAGGGTAAATAAAACATCTTTTTGCAGAAAATGTTTTGCTTTTTGTAGAAAATTTTATACATTTGTAGAAAATTAAATACAAACGTTAAAACGAATATCATTCATTTTGAATATCATAATATAATACAAACGAATATCGTCTGCGTAAATAGTGTAATTTAATTCAGTAAATATTTCATATCGTGATAAACTAAAATTTTAAAAATACAAAATTTTAGGTAAAAGTTTTTTTAAATATTTAAGTTATCTTATTAGCTTTTGATTTGAAGTAATATAAAATTACCAAATTAATTTGTGTTGTATGTAAAAGAAAAATTTTATGAATTCCTAAAAAAAGGATGTAGCACACTGAACGAATTTTTCCGTAGTATTTTCCAATTTAACTGGTTTTCAAGCACTTTTAATGATGTCAGATTTTATATTACTGTTAAAATTCGTTTTCAGTATTTCTGTAAATGGGTTAATATTTTTTTTAATTTATTTTCCGGAAAAATCCAACTCCATGTCCATGTCATCTACGCACACTTCCCGGGCGGGCAGCAAAATTGGCGTCCCCAGGCGGACAAGTTGGTCGCAGTTGTACTTCTTGCTTTGGCTGCTTGAATGGCGTACGAGAGGAATAACCTTGGCCTGTTTTTTGAGATGTTGGGCAGGAGCAGTGAATTATCTGGGCATGCGCAACCACTAACATTGATTTATAGAAAAATCAACTATACTTTCTCTGAAATGTGTGGATCCACATGAAAACTCTTGTCCGGAGAGCTTTTGTCTTCAAATGCGAAGCGAAGGAGAGTCTAGTAATAAGGAAAAGTTAGATCAAAGTAAGTGTCGACCGAACCGGTAATATAGGAAGGGACCGAAGGGAATCCGAAATATTAAGATAAGTGAAGGAAACTCTACGAAGATTAGTTCCTTTTGTATATAGCGAGGAATCACCAAGCTGCTGGAAAACCCATTTAATTTAGACTGTTGTAGGTTTGTTCGTCGAAAACAGTTTATCATTTACAGCCTTCACGGCTACTTAGTTAAGAAGCCTTAAGTTGGTATATTGAAGTTGCGTTTCAAAGGGAGTAGTCGTGTGCAGAGCCTTATCTAGAACAGCACAGTAAAGTAAATTGTAACAGAACTTTACGAACAAAGTGTTGGAAGTTTGACAAAAACACGACGCCACGGAGAAGTTGTACCTCCGCGTCGCATGTCTCCCACCAACAAACCATAGTGTTCGGATATCATTAAAGCTGATTTTCACAAACTGGAAGTGCGTCCCATTTATCCCGACCCTATTACGATGCTACGGGTTGTCAGATTTGGACACGGTACTATACGATGAACAAGGCAATAAATGTTGACTTGGTAGAGATAAGATATGGCAATAAGTCTTGACTACAGAGGAAATCTATGCATACCTATATGTATGCAGCCGAGATCCACTCGTATGCAAGATCATATGACAAGGTTGCATAATTGCCCAGTGTACAAAGAAGAAGCAATATAGGCGGTAGAGACTGTACAAAGGAGTAACAGTATAGTAGGTAGAGACCATGCAAAAAGTCACTTCGAGGCGTGGAAAATCGTTTATAGTAGAACACCAAAGTTAACATCTTATTCCAAGGCTTAAACAGGATCTTACTACTTCTTTAAAATCGAAAGACGTTATATGCGAGCTAATATCAGCCTTAGCGAATATGATCGTTCAGATCGAATTAAGAAGCTCAAACTTCGACTAATCAAGCAAAGAAGATCAGAACTGGGACAAATGTTTCAATCTAATTTGAAGCAGGACGTTTTAAAGTCTCCATTGAGAGAAGTTAGACGATGAAATAATGACTACAGGAAAATAGAATGCAATAAAAGTAGTCATGAAGCCTCCAAAGGAACAGAACTCTCCAGCATTTTAGTTGTCCTAAAAATTTCAGCTTTGATACAGCACTCCCTGCTCCAGTTGGGTCGGTATCATCTAAACCACCCGCAAAACTTGGTCTCCGCAATCATTGTGTATCTGAGGTAGGTGACCGGATGGAAGAAGATTACATCTCAGACCTTGATACCCTGTCTTTCGAGGTGGAGTCAGAATGGAGAAAAAGATAGAAAGAAGGTTGGCCTAAGGGAAAACGTAGGCGATAAATCTTAAGATGTAATATGGACTTGTGCAATTGAGATCAATGAATGTTTGTCGAATGTGAGCGTTGCGGTTATTTATTATAAAATTAATCCTTTACGGGTCTGCTCACAAGAGACGCATTTAAGGCATGGCATAGTTATACTTTGAGATTTGAAAGGGTTCAACATAATTAGGCTTGATCAAGCTCCTAATCGAAGATCAAGAGAAACCTCCGTCAAGAAAGAAGAAATTGTGCCTTCGAAGAAATTCATTTATGCTCATATTTACAAGCGACATTAGGTATGTATATCATTCATCCAAGTGAATAGAGCAAGATTTCTAAAACTGCCCGCTCCTGTCATCTTTGTAGGGTTTTCAATGCTAATAAATCCCCTTTGGGGAGCTGAGCGTGATACCACAGATACGAGAGTAATACCACAGATACGAGAGTAATACCACAGATACGAGAGTAATACCACAGATACGAGAGTAATACCACAGATA
>JAAAKQ030119568.1:0-13817 GCA_010016005.3 Zanna intricata | reverse complement strand
TATACTATTATGCCTTCAACGTCATCAACGCATATACTACAGTTTAAAACAATAAATAATCGTTTAACCAAGAGCTGATCTTTATTCATTTAAAAATGACTACACCACATCAGCTACTATACAAAATATATTCATATTGGTCCTCCGTGCATCCATACAACGTCTATCTACAAATTTCTACAACTTTACAGGTAATGAACTTGCAGATTCCGCTGCTAAAGACGCATATAATCAATCATCCTTCATTACCTGTGTTAATAGATCCAACTTTATTAACTATGTAAAGCTCTTTCTTCGAGCAAAGTTGCAAGATGACTGGACGGCTATATAGTTTACAAACTCTGGCACATTGAAGATCTGTGCTCTCATGGGATTCCTCATACAGAAAAATTCGTCGTGACGAAGTTGTCCTCTGCCGATTACGGATAGGACAATGAGAACTAGTCACGAGTATCTGATGTCAGCAATAAATGCACCAGAATGCATACGATGCGCCATATCCTTATAGATTGCATGTGTTATGCAGCCTTGCGTCATAAATTTAAATTGGTCAGAACCCTTCGTTGAATTCTGGGCAATGGCAAAAAAGTTTTAAACCGAGTGATTTTATTTCTTTGACATTTTAGTATTTTATATAGTATTTAATGTTATTTCAAGATTTAATTTCATTATTTACTTTTTTAAGGTTTTATCTGTGGTATTAATAATAATTATTTAGTTAGCTGTGATATATTTAGTTATATTTTTTTATTTTTTGTTTGTTTTTTAACATACAGTTACAGAATTTTTTTAATTTTTGTGTTTTAACATTGTATTTTAAGGTTTTTTCCAGGCGATGATAACGTGAAAACCGTTTTCGTCATAGGAAGGTTGATAACTCAACCTTCCTATGGACTGTCATCGCGCCCTTGACGACCTCCTCAATGACATGTTTCTCACCGTTAAAACCAACCATGACTTGAAACCGGGTGACCTTGAATATTGTCCCTCACTAGGATAATATATCTTATCATGCTTGTCCTTTCTCGAAGCCCTGTATAGTGTTGAGTTTACTTCTTTGGATAATTTCTTTGAAGGGACTCCGTTAATATTTTATTGTAATCCGATATTTTTGTTATTTTTTTCTCATTTTATTTTGTATGTGTTTTGTTATTACTACTCAATATAAAGAGAAGTTATGTAAACTATTGGTGTCAATATTTCTTAAGGAGTATCCTGGGTTTTTTTCATTTGTGTCATTTTTTAGTACATTTATTTATGGTTTTGATTGTACATAAATATGAAACCAATTGTAAATAAAATAAAGCACCAAAAATCAGAACAAAAAATTTTTTGGAATGTTAAATCTTAAAGAGTGAACAAGTTTGTAATTTTATCAAATAAATTCTTTTTTATTCTGTAATTATGTCTGGTATTTAAGATGTTGATTTGCTATATATATATATATATAAGTAAGTGGTTGTAGGATAAGTGTGATTTGAAGAGTGAATAGTCCCAAACAACCTCTTCATATTATACTCATACAAATGATGTTTGTACTATACAATGTGCAGTTTATTTCATCAACTATTAGAAGAAAGGTGGTCAGGTTAAAGGATAGGAGTGTAAGGGTGCACCTCATTCAACTGCAAGGGGGGAGCTTTACACATTAGTTATGTTAGTAGATCAGATGCTAGGAATCATGTTAAAAAATAGCATTAGTTTCAAGTGAAGTAATAATTTTCGTGTAGTTATTTGTCAATTTGATCTAAGTTATTGAATGATCCTTGTGTATTTTTTCAAGGAATAAGTTAAGAAATTCCATTTCATTAATATCGGAAACTTAAAACTTCAGCTGAATAAATTTTTTTCTAGTTGGCTTTATTTTATAAACTTTGAAAGAATAATTATTTAAATAATGTATTACCAGTTAAGAAAACAATCCTAATACTAACATGTTTTTCAGTAAATAGGTTATAGTACAACCTGACCTCTCAGTACATGTTTTTTATTGGAAAATCTGACTTATGTACATCACTATTTCTAGAATGTAACTATGATATCAAATGAGAATTTACTGTATATTATTATCATTTTTGTTATTTTTATGATTATCTTTAATTTGGTTTTAGTTCATATTAGATTCTGTTCAGTTCATTAAGTCCCAGGATCCTGTTGATTTTTCTTCAAAATTCTCCATTATTTATTGCGTATAATATCAGCTATATGGTAATTGTTATATATTATGACAATCAGTTTCAAAGCCTTATGGCTGAGTCTGATGTCTATAGTTTCAATCCAACAGTATTACTCTTTCCAATATTTTTTAAACAATTTATTTTCAGTTTATAAAATTATTTTCTAATTGACATTTTTAATGATTCTATTTTAAAAATGTATGTCTGTTTTTATTTAGTAAAGTTTACATAACAAACAGGTGGTTAAATTCTTTCCAAGGGGTTTCTGATTTTTTTTAAATTGATTTGGAATTAATAATATGATACATTTAGTTTGACATTAGCGATAAGAATAACAATATTCAGAGGTGTGTTTGTACTGTTGTAATTATTTTTCTTTGTTTTGGATCAGTATATAAATCAAACTAATTTGTTTTTTGTTTGTAACAAACAAAACAAAAATGTGTTTTGTTATTACTACTCAATATAAAGAGAAATTATGTAAACTATTGGTGTCAATATTTCTTAAGGAGTATCCTGGGTTTTTTTCATTTGTGTCATTATTGTTTGTGTTGTTTTGTTTTTTGTTACAAACAAAGTATTTTTGTAAACTATTTATTTATATATTTTTTCAATGATATATTTATTTTCAGTTTTTATCATTACATGAAGTAAAATTCTAGATATTTCCTAGAAATCTAACATGGAACTAGTTAATAGAACAAAAATTATTGTACTTGCTAGTTACTAGTTGATTACTACTTGATCAGACACTAAGTTACTAATTGATTAGACATTTATCTTAAAAAATTGAAAAAGTATTTATAAAAATATTTCATAACTGCTAAATTAGAAAAATCTCCTTTATTATGGTATGATGTGTTAATTATGTCAAATAGTGAAACTTAATTTGATAGATTTAGTGGAAGTATAATTGATTACCTGTACTATTTCAACATCTAGAAATGTCCAGTCACCTCTAGTCATTCCAAGTGTGTGAGCAGCTAACATGAATTTTCTTACTAGAACTCCTCTGACACTTAAGATGACAACTGAAAGTAAGCAAACATGAACAGCTTTTGTCTTTAATAATTATGTTTTCTTATATATGCATTAGATAAATTTCATTACTGTATTGTATTACTAATTAATTTTTACTACCAAATTTATCTGACAAATATTTTCATCTCTAATTATTGAACAGATTTATTAATTAATTAATTTATTATTAATATAACGAGTTAATATCCAATAGCAGGGACTTCATTAATGAAGAAAATTAATTTTATTGCATATGGAACAGAAGCCAATAATTATTATGTATCAAAGACAAATAAAATTCAGATATTCAATTAACATGCCAAAGTATAATGAAAAAATACTGCCTGAATAATTATTTAAGGTGTACTTGTAATTTGGTAATGAGTAAGTAATAATAATATGAGTTCCTTTTTAACTGTTTAATGAATTTATTTTCAAAAACATAACAAGACATAACATGATTCTTGAACATAATTCAAGACTCAGAAATATTAATGTTTTTTAAATATATAGGTTTATTATTTATACCTACACCCACAGAACACTGATGATGGGAAAGAAGGAATCAAAGATAAGGAAAAGCAGTAGGTGGTAGTAAAGGATGATCTATTTCATGAATAGAGCAAGGTAATTCACTATCTTGTCCAGGACCAAAGTGTAATTTCATCTTTTTAATTTTTTAAATATTATTGTGTACATTGAATATTAGTTCTAAATGCATTTTTATTAAAAGAAATTGTATGTTTAAATATAAATTATCTCTGATAAATTGTTTAAAAAATAATCCTACATTATATATTTTGAAAGCTTGGTCAGTTTTTGTCGAACCAAAAATACCTAAATTCCTATAAATGGGATAACAAATTTTTAGTATTAATATCTTAAGGTATTATCACATAACTATTTACAACATTTTTAATATCTATACACAGTCCGTCCCACAGAGAAGGTGACTGATTTTATATTTATTTAAGTACTAATGCGATTGCGAATGGATGCATTAATTAACTAGTGTGGTATTATGACTACTTTTTAACTGTATGACTACCTGTTTTAAGTTTAACAGTACTAGCATCACAGACTGCTCTTAATAACCAAAACTTGAACAGTATGTTTTGAACTTCGATCATGAAAGGAGCAACAGAGCAATGTGCAAACATTAAGTTTTGTTTTAAATTGGGTAAAAGTGCCACAGACACTTTTAAAATGATACAGACTGTTTGTGGTAATGAAGTAATGAGTCGTGAAAACGTTTTTAAGTGGTATGCAAGGTTTCATGATGAGCATTGAAGATGATCCATGTCCAGCAGCATCATTGACAATTTGAACAGAAGAAAATGTTAAAAATGTGGCTGAAATTCTTCAAAATGATGTGCATCTACCAGGTTAATTGAGGAAATGACTGGAATTCCTAAAACAATTGGGCATCACGTTCTAACTAAAACTTGGGCAAAAAGATCTGTTGTCGCTTTGAGTTCCACTCACTCACTGACAATCAAAAAGATTGCAGAGTGGAACACTGCAGAGACAAGAAAAGATCAGTCACTAGGGACCCAGAGTTCAAGTCTTGCATTGTAACAGATGATGAAACATGGTATTTTCAGTATGAGCCACTTAACAAAGCATCAAAGCTCGGAATGGAAAGGTCCAGAATCTCCAAGATCAAAAAAAAAATGTACAAGCGGAGACGTCGTGTCAAGACACTGTTCACTGTTTCTTTGATTCAAAAGGGATTATCCATAAATAATTCACTCCAGAAGGTCAAATGGTGAATTCAGATTGCTACTTGAGTGTTTTAAATTATTTGTGGGCAAGTATTGTTTGGGTACGTCCTGATTACTTCAATCAAGCCACATGGTGTTTGTTGCAATCAAGCCAACCAAGACAGTGCACAAAAGCAAAATTGTCATGATTTCTTGGCTCAAAAATGTATCATGGTGCTTGAACACCCTCCTTATTTACCTGATTGTCTCCATGCGACTTCTGGTTATATCCAAAACTGAAAATGGCAATGAAAGGAAAGTGTTTCGACATGATTTCAGATATCCAGAGGGCTACAACCATGGTACTGCAGGCAATTTCAAAGGTTGAGTATCAGAATTTTTTTGAACAATTTTTCCAATGCATCCAGCTTTGTATTGAGTCACAAGGAGCCTATTTTGTATAAAAAGTCATATAAACTGAAAATCATTATTTCAGATGTGTCTGACTGTGTATACTTAAAGATCAACCTGGTTATTTCATTATTAACCTACAGTATTATTAAAATGTATTAATAATGTTTTTTTTTTTTTTTCATTAGATGGTATGTTTCATTACTTATTTCGGCTTTAATGTTGAGAATCATCCTAAGGCTCCAAAACGTATAACAAACGAAAAATAATAAACAAAACTGGGAATTAGATCTCAAACATTGAATAAAAGTTGGCAGCACTACCACTATGATACAGAATTTGAAAAAGTTGAATAATTTAAAATCTATGTCATAGACATTTTTTTTTCTAAAACTGTACACTGTTACAGTGTAGCAATAGGCAAAAGTAATATTTCCATGCCTTAATTTGTTTTACTTTAATATTATTGTTATTTAACTATAATAATGCCTTACTTTTTTTTACAACTTATGGTGTAAAAGTTATTCTGATTTTATTTCATACATTAATTTTTAAGTGTATACCAACCCCTTGCATACATGCTTGCATCTCTTAGGTACTTTTCTAAATCTTCTTCTTCGTTACCATCAAGTTCACGGACGAATTTCAACACACCAAATTTTCGTAGACCATTTTCCAGATTTTTACCTACAACAGTATTGTATTAAAAGCATATTAAATTCTTTTATTTTTATCTGTTAGGTGTTAAGGTTATTTATATTAATTATAAATTAAATCATTGTAATAATTATTATGTTATGTTAGCCCAAATATTTGATGAAGAGTACATGTTGATTTAAATTTAAGTACATTGATTTTCTATGATCATTAGGTACTTCATGATATCAGTGTGCTTCTGCAGTATACCAGGATTCAAACCTGGGATCTCCGAATGAAAGGCCGAGATACTACTACTCTCACTATGGAGGCTGGTAGAAGTGTTATAATGCAGCCCAGAAAACATCTGGGTGACCTGGTTGTGCATGCTATCAAAATTGTGACAGGGTCATAGTAGGAAATACAATTTTTAAACTGGAAGTAGACAATTCTAACAGGTCCTCTTCTTTGAAGGGAAGGCTAATTTGTTGCAAGAAAATCACTGAGAGAGTGGGAAACTTATCAAATTCTCGATTAGCAACTCAGCATGACCATAAGTTAGGTAGATTTCATAAGAAAGCTACCCATTGTAATGGGTACTATGATTCGACTTCCAGAAAATTTTTGGCATATTGTCGCATTTTACATTTCTCAGACCCCAAAACCTAACAGTTCAAAGTTTGTATGTATATGTATATATGTATACATATATATGTATATATTTCACTATCTTGACACAATAACTGCTGTAATTTTGCCCCAATCAATTTCAAATTGATACATAAAATATAAAATTCTAAAATCTCGGTTGCATTCATTAATGGTCAAAATCAGATCTTCGAGGTGATATTGGGGGGAGTTTTTAAAAAAACAAAATATCTAATTTTCTTATTAAATAAAATGTTCAATTTTTTAAAGTTCCTACCATTCTTTGGACAAGGACCTAAAACTTTTCTAAGTAAAATTTTTTGGTATCACCAAACCATTGGCCTAAGGGGTGGAAAAAATAGGGTTTCAAAGACAAAAAAAATCATACCTCCATTAATAGATACAGAATAGAATCAGTTTCAAGTGGTCGTTTGTCAACCATTATGGCAAGGAAAGACTAAAATGTTGTTGAAATTTTAGAGGGGCTTGTCGTATTCTAAACATGTGAAATTTTTTCACATGTAACCATTATCTTATTGAGTAGATTTGAAGTTTTTCTTAACTTTAAGGTGGAAATCTATTTTATCCCCTACTTAGCACCGGTGAAATCTACCTCTTCCTTCAGGCATGCTGAAAAGGATTTTTAATTTCTTTATTGTAGTTTTAATGTTTTACTGAAAGAAGAACACTGTTAAAGACAAACTCTAATGACTGGAAGTTAGAGTATTTAGAAATCTAAAAATGCCAGATAAATAAGCAAGAAAAAGTTCCACAAACAATCTCTACATTCAAATTTGGAGAAAAGAACAAAAATCCCCTCCTAGCAGTGAGTTAACTAGTAGTAGTGTGTTAGTACAGCTGAAACAGCTGTGTTAACACTCTATCTTGTGATAACCAATGCACATCTGAATAAAACAATCAATGTATATCATTTATCCCACTTAATTTCATTTACTGATAAAATTATTAACAACAATACATAGCCTCACTAGTATTATTTATTGGCACTGCATTACAAAGTACCATATCTTCATAAATGTCATTATTATATTCATACCTCACAAAGCATAATAAATTTGCATTGTCTAAAGTATCAGTGCTTTCATCCAGTTGCAGTGAAAAATATTTGCCTGTTCACACTCATTCAACAAATGTACTTTTTACATTTTCTGCCATTTCCTCAATTCATCTTTTTATTCTGCTATTTGTTAACAATACTGAGAATATTTTCAAATGATAATTGTTATTCTCTTTACTGTAGAAAGAATTAGTTCTTCTGCTAACTTATGAGGCTATCCTTTTTTTAGGTAACATATGAGCAACTTCATAGGAAACTGGAATAGCCATATCGTTGTTTGAACTTGATGCAAAACTCTTCATTAATTTCTTGTACTCATTTAATAAGTTATGAAAGCCAATTTGAAAATATTCAGGTGTTTTTATTTACAGTGTCACTATGTTTAGTTTGTAAATGACACTGCAGTTCAAAGGATTCATTGACTTATTTGGTAGAACTTCACTGCAAGTAACTCATTATGGCTTCTCCTCTCTGCCTTTATCCAACATTGTGAACCTAGATTCCAAGTAACTATTCAAATACTTCTGATATTTCTTTATTTTTGAATTTGAAGTACTATATGAATTGCTGTCTTCACTGTTTGAATGTTTTAGTAAATGTGATTTCAGTCAGTTATCCATACTGTTCAAGCAAAGTTAACTTTAAATCACAAGTTTTAAATCACCATGTTTTGAACTTACAAAAGAATGATGAACACAGATCTGAACCAAGCACACTAAAAAAAAAAAAACATCTGAAACAGTGGCAACTGGCTACAAAATACAAACAAACTCCGCCAAAGTAGTTAAAATTGTAAGATGTGGGGTCTTATTATTCCTAACAAAAGATAGATTGGAATAGATAATAGGTCTTATTATTGATAACAAAAGATATTGGTAGGAAATAATGAGTTATTCAACTCTACCTAAGTAATGTAAAAATATTCCTTTGTCACTTCTGAAGCTGGAAGATCTTGTGACAAAACTAAAGATATTTTTATGAACTGAGAACATGATAAACTGATCTTTAAAATAATTTTGTTTTGAAAATAAGATAGATTATTTTTCTTGTTAATATTATATTTTATTCTTGAATGTTTGATTTTGTTGCTCTTGCGGACTTCTTTAGGCTGTCTCTGTTTACCAGTTAGTAAGAGAAAATTGGTTTTAAGTTGATAAAAGTATCTTCAATTCTGAATTCAAAAATATTTAATAAAAAAATTAAATCAATTGATAACTTACCAACAGTTAATGAGAAGAGATCTGATCTGTCTAATATTAGAGCAACATGTTTCCATTTAAATTGACGAAATATACTGGAAAATACTAATTTCAATCTGCATTGACAATAAGACATCCTTGTTAAAGTTGGATATTCTCCCTTGTCTTTAAACATTACCTATAACAAAGAGAAAAACTATGTAAATAAATTTAAAAATATATTTAAAAATCTTCTATATTTGTGTTAACATATATATATATATATATATATGTGTGTGTGTGTATGCCAAAAACTATTAATATAAACCACCTAGTTCGAATATTGAGATAAGTTTAATTTATCATGAGAGTACTTTTGTGGCATCCTGCAACCTCAAAATGCTTCTTGAACCTCAACTTTTTCTTGAATATACGATAATTCAAGTACAGATGGATTTTGGCATCACCTATATTTTTCATTTCCTCAATAACTCAGTTATAAGGTCTAATCCTGACTGCAATCTAGCTGTGGGTTGAGTTGGATCATCATCAATGGCCTTGATTGTTATGTCACTGGCAAACTATACAATTGTGTTATCATACAAAACAGGAACTCCACAGCAAAGATTGAATTGAGCATAGGTCCCAATGCTAGACTTGGGAACACCTGAGATGTTGACAAAGAAATTAGGTAACTTTTCCATATGAATTTTATTTTAGTTCTTTGTTGTCAAGTAGAATAAAGATCAAACTTAAATATAATGATTTTCATGAAAAGTCCTGGTTTAAATATGGTACCAACCAGTACAGCAGTTAGAAATGTTCTCAGATGTTGGTGATTACTAAGTTGCTGCTTGATGGTTACTTTTGTATATGCTACTTTGTAAGAATTAACGTTGGTGTTTAGTCATTGTATACTCATATATTATAGTTACAAAAATTGAAAAATATTTTATTTTTTAATTTAAAATACAGGTATTTAAAAAGCATATTATAATATTTAAAAAATACAATTTAACTGTGGAGCTCATTTTTAAAAATTCATTACTAAAGAAGCCGGGTGTGTTGTTCATAGAGAGTATATTAGACCTTGTTTGTATTTATATAGACAGTAACTTGTGTCGAAAATTGTACACTAGAGTATAACCTAGACTTGGGAGTACAGTACATGATATAGATAAATAACAATTAAAATAATCTGGAAATATAATTGAGGTCCCTAAAATGGGTCCCTATAAGCATACTAAAAAGAAACTTATTTAAAATGCTTTAGATCTTCAAAGCACTGAAAGTGATGATGATTTTCTTAGTATGCACCCACTATTAGGAGAAAATGTATACAAATTTTCATCAATTTATCTTCAGTAGATTTTGCTGGGCATTGATCACTCATAACATTTTATTTCAAATATCATCCCCCTCTCAGCATCGCTCGAGATTATAATGTAGCCAGTCCATTTTCTAACAGTATTAAACTGATACAACTTCCAAGTACATTTTTCATGGCATTTTGATTTTTTGGTAGCAGAATGTATTGACTTTCTAAATTACCAATTCTGGAAAGTCTGACATGTAATTTCCATGAGAAAAATGGTCCATCATAAATCAATACCAGTGTGTTTGAATTTCTTGCGCTTTATTAATTGTAATAGCAAACAAAAGTTTTATAGGGAATCGTAGCTTCTAGAATTGAAATGGGATCATTGGGATGTGAGATATAAGAGCAAGCTCCCTGCTGGACCTATCAAAATAGTAATCTCAATGATGTGATTTCTCATAGTTTTGATTGGCAGCCTCGTGCCATTACACAGCCTTGGAGGGTTAGGTTTTGCAGTAAAATAATCAGAACTCCCATTTTAAGACTGAGACTATGAGCTGGAAACCCTGAAGGATTAAGAGAATTCAAAAATTCTGGAGGGTAGTGGACTGCATCTTCAGTATTGATTGCAGAGTCTACAGATTGATATACCTTGCTTTGGTCTTCCATTTTTTTTCTAAAATCATATTATTAATTTCAAAAGCAGAAATATTTCAAGAACTTTCACAAAGCCACCGATACATTTTTTGTAAAAGCTTACTTATTTCTGGATAAATATTGGAAATGAGATTATCCATTGTATGCATAATGGTACTAATGTTTCCACTGACAGAAATGTAACCATCATTGTGAGGAAGAGTCCCATTTCCAATGTTTAGTAATTGTAAGGTAAAGTTATTATTACCACCCTCAAAATAAACTCCCATATTAATTCTTAAGTTAATATTGAGGACAAATTTCCACAAGGGTGATGATTTAAGGCATGATTTAGAGCATTAACTCTAGTTCCTCTCATGATGACAGGGAATGTTTGTCAACAGTCTCCAGCAAACACAAAAGTTATACTACCCATTAATTTACTTCACAATATCATATCTTAAAGGGTTTGATCAGTGGCTTCAATCCAAGCTCAATGACTCATTATGTATTCATCCCACACTATAACTAGCATTTTGCAACATTTGTCCAAGTGGACCATTTTTATGAATAGAACAAACAGATTCTTGTCCCCATACAACATTTAACGGTAACTTAAAAGTGAAATGTGCAGTTCTCCCATCATTTATAAGTATATCAGCTGTTCCTGATGATGCTATACCAGTTGTATTGTTTTTAGTTGAGTGAACTAAGCAAGAAACATATTGACTAAGAAAATTTTCACAGTGTCTCCAGGAATATCTAAGAAAAAAATCTTTGGGTTGTTGCTAGCAACATCATCATTTATATCATTAAGTGCTTGACGTTGATCTGCTACTAATTTAGGAAGATTAATACTTATAAATTCTTTCTGTTCATCAATGTCAAAAGAAATCTTAAAATTGTGTCATAAGCATTAATAGCTTCTTGATTATCACATGTTGGTAAATTGAAATTGCATAAGTATTTCTTACTAAATGTAATGATAATATCTTCAATCTCAATAAGACTATTCAATATTTCATTTGAAATTGTAATCTCAACGTTATTGGTTTGACATCGGATTTGATGTAAACTATTTTTACAAAATTCTTGTTGGAACATTATCCACTATCATTTGGTTGGGTTGTCAATAAACTAATATAAAATTTCAAATAATTTTTTACATTTAGGCAACTGACAGACAGAAGCATCAGCAAGCATGTCTTTCCAATGATTATCATTTTCCAATGAACCAAGTGCAGTAAGCCATGTTTGGTGTAGCACATCAATAACAGATTTCAAATAATCAAAAGATTTACCATTTAACATTATGCAACAATGTAAGCAAATGAAAGCATTCACTTTGAATGAATTGTTTGGATGAATTGCATATACTCTACCCAGAGCAGCGTCCTTTTTGATTTCAGGGAATCTTTGATCTTCTACACTTTCTTCTGCTAATCTATTATTATAGGTAAAGTATCTAGGAACTTCAGACTACAATAGTTTCTTAGCAAAGTCATTGGTATGACAAAGCTAAAAAAAAGCAGTAACAGTGAGTGATCTTCTGGGGACTTTCAAGGACTCGTAGATTTTGTTCAGTAAAATAAATATATTGATAGTTTTTCTAAGGAACAATAGTGTGATAATCTGGAGATAAATCATCCCACTAATAATATATTGAGATAATGTATTAGAAAGTCAAAAAAATTGCCAACTGGCTTCAGATGTACATATGTATCTAGCATTAATGTACCGATTCAATTCATTTCTTTGATTTTCAACCAAAAATTTGTTTGACCTGAGCCTTTGGTAATATATTTGCAAGTATATCGAATTGCTTGTACGGAGATTTCAAGATTGGGTAACATTTATGTGGGGACATTAGAGCAACGTGACAATTCCGGACAGTTGATCCATTTATTATCAATATCAGTTATGTTATATTGAATGTTTAAAGTTGTTGTATGACCTCAATCCTTTGGACTTCTCCTGCAATAAGTAGGGTAACTGGCACCTGCAATTTGAGTGCTCTAAATGTACATTCAAGAATACATTTTTCCATTTATCATGCATAGTAATAACCTATTTATATCACCACATGGTCTGTGACACATATTTACAAACAATGTCATATAATAATGGGTAAACATTTTTATCAGGGAGTTCAGTTCAGCAGATATGATAAGATCAATTTCATCAGCTCATATTTTAGATATTAACCATACCGATATGTGACAATGAGGTATACCTTGTTTTGGGCACTTGACACTTAGCGCGTAGCAATTGATTGAACAAAATATTTCTCTTTTGTTAAAAAGGTCTAGGAGTTTTCCCAGTTTCAAATGGGAAAATTTGGATATAATATCTGTCTATCAATAAATTTTTGAACAGTGAGTAGTTTTTTTTAATTTCTGGCCATTCAGGATTGCATGTAAAAGTTATAAATAAATCTAGATGCCCATATTTATGCACTTAAGTCATCTTGAGATTTCTCAAGCACATATTATGGTGAACCAGTGAAAGATGAGAGAAGTATGACACTTTGACTCATGTTGTTAACATTAACAATGGAGTCTTGTTGTGCAGTATCTTGAAGATGAATGTAATCATCAACACATAATTTTTTTGGTTATTATAAATAAAGGCTAATCTTTCAGTGATAATTTTGGCCATCATGTCAACACAATATTGATTAAATAAATTTCTGTAATAATGTAAAAAATTGTCAATGTTATCTCAAACTATAAGTCGATAAGCATAAATTTGCAGCCAGAAAACTTTTTTATTTTATTAATTAATATTTAATTTTAATATTACATGGCATTTATAGATTTAGGCCTTTGATAACGTAGACTGGAATAAAATGTTCAGCATTTTAAAAAATTTAGGATTGAAGTATAGAGATAGAAGAACAATTGCTAACATTTACAGGAACCAAACTGCAACAGTGATAATCGACGAACATACAAAAGAAGCTGTAATAAAAAAGGGAGTACGACAAGGATGTTCCCTATCCCCGTTACTTTT
>JAAAKQ030119557.1:0-13817 GCA_010016005.3 Zanna intricata | reverse complement strand
GGGAACTAAAGAGAAAAGCTGATAAGAGAGAAAAGTGGAGAGCTACTGCCAACCAGCTTAAGAGCTGTTAACTGGAAGAAGAAGACGGGATCAAAATATGTATTAAAAAAAAAATTACAATAAAATCTCATTTAACAATTATTTAACTGTCATCCTTAATAACTACCAGGACAAAAAATAAATAAACTTTCTACATCTGATAACATGCACACTATCACTATGCTTTACTGTTTTAAGCTGCTACAAACTGGAATATAAGTCCCTGTACTAGTTGTAATATATCTTTGCTGATGAAGCTGAAACTTAATAATAAATAAGCTCTTAACTGTAATCACTTGTTTGTTAACTGATCTCTTTGTAAAAAAAAAAATAAAAGAAAAAGAATCTTATTGCGGGCACTTAAATCTATTCTGAGCTTATACTGAAATGATATGTACTAAATAACTCTAAAAATTTTGCCTTTTATCTTCATAATATTAACTTCTTCTCACTGTCCTCATTCATTTGCATGTTTTGAAAATTGAAAAAAAAAAGATTGTTAATATTCATTCAGTACATAACTTTATTTTTTTCTAACATAATTCTAGTTTTAAATGTATTTCTATAAAGCAATATTTCTTTTGTAACTCTATTTAGGTTATTATACCCAAGAATTGCTACTGTTTTGTACAATGCTGTATGCTACGAGGATTACTTAAGTATAATTAACTTTATGGTCTTGATCTCAATTCCTGACAGATAAAGAGGTTTCACGCACTGTGTATTTGCACACAGAGCAAATTTTTGCTCTTTAAATAATTTCAATGTAATTAGTTGAAAAGATATTTAATTAAATATTGGATTTATGTTTAGTGAAAGTTTATTTTTAACTATAAATAAATCAGTTGATTGACAGACACTTAACATTGATGTAAATATAACAAATAAATAAAATTAAAAAAAAAAAAAAGTTTAAAAAAATGAAAAATAATAAAATAAGATTATTCATTAAAATAAAGTTATAAATATCTAAATTATTGTCTGAAGGATTTTAATTTAACTATCAATTGAATAAAATGTATTCACTGTAAACTCAAACCATAGATCTGAAAATGTTTTAATAATTTTAACAAGAATTAAATAAACTGGAAAATAATAAAACATTCAGAATGATTTTAAAATAAGATTAAAATGTAGAAAAATTAAATTAATGGAAAACTTATTAGACATAATAAATTAAATACTTTACCAGTGTATAAAAAAAAAAAAAAAATTATAGACCAAATAGTAAAGAATATTTTATTCAATCACAACAATTATTTATATATCTTTTAACAATATATATGTATATTTATATTAATATATAATATAAAATAAATTATATATATATTTTATATGAATGTGTGTATTGTTAAAAAAGTGCAATTGTCAAAAACAGTTCCTCTTTAATAGTAATAACTGTTGAATAATCATAATGGCTATTTAATTTTGTTTTTAAACAATTTTTGAGTGCTTTTTTGTTTCCAGTTTATTTCATTAAAATTTAGCATAACCCTTTTTTTGCATTTGGTAGGAACTAATTAACTAAACATATTTAAAAAAAAAAAATTAAATTAATGCTATTTTAAAAGTTAAAAAGTGGTAGAATTTTAATAAGCACTTAAATATTTGATATAAATATAAATACAGTGGTATCAGTGTATAACTATATAATTTTTATGTATTATTTTACTCTATTCTAATTAACTACATATCATAATCAAATTTTTATCCTCTCAACTTATAATTAATATTAGGACAAGTTATAAAATATATTTATTATGTGAATTTAATTGATTTATTCATATATTAATTAAAATGTTTGTTACTTTTTCAGTATCTGAATTTTAAATTGTAATTTAATTTGATATGACATTAAAGTAGTTCATTTATTAAAATTAAAATGTAAATGAATTGTTTTCTTAATTGTAAATGAAATATAAAAAAAAAACTTTTGTAAATACCAATAAAATGAAAATTTACAATAAGAAATTAAACAATAAATTTTTTTTAATTTTTAGTAATTATTGAATATATTAATACCTAAACCGTGTAGAAAAGCATGTGCTTTAACTTTTTATATTAAATAAGGTATATTTATTATAAATAATGAATTAATTGATGTAAGGTTATATTTTACATTTCTTATATATTTTAAAATTTTATAAAAGAATAATTATTTTTAATAATTAGTGTGTATAGTGCTTAGATATATAGTTATTTTCTTTTCATCTTTTTTTAGTCTATATTAAGCTGAAAGAAACAATGATTTTTAATTTTAAGATATTATTAAATAGAACTGGCATATTAAAATGGTTTAAAGAGTATATATATATTTTATCTAAAATGAGTTCTTTTTTTAAAAAAAAAATAGTACAATAAAGACAAAGTCTAACATCTGAAAAATAGGATTTAGTAACACAAACAGATGAATAATAACTTTTTGATAGCAGAAAAACGACTCAAAAAAATATTAAAACATTTACTCTCAATACAGCACAGTGTTAGAAGATTATATATCTGTTCACAATGACACTATATTAAAAGTGCTCAAACTCTTGGATCGTTTATATAAAACTCACCCAATAAATATAGTAATATTTTTTATAGAAATGGGATACATGAGTACATAATATAACCCTAATTTCTATGCTAGACTGTAAATAAGATATTAACCCAGAAAACTGATTTGAATTTAACTAATGCTGATAACATACATAGTACAAAGCCTATGAAATACTTGTAAGATGTATTATGACAAGATTTATAATATAAGGGGTTACTTTTTCTTTTCATCTCAAATGTACATATCATTGGATCATTCAAATAAAAAGTGAATATGATAAAAATATTAAAACACATCATTTAGTGTTATTTATAACTAATTCTATATATGTACATACTATCAGAGTACATTTTTCATATTTATATTACCATAAAAAATATTTAAATAATAATTAATTATTTATATCACAATGACATTTATAGGGTAGTTACACTTCTCCAGTTGAATCTACATACATGAACTGTAAATCCTAAAAGTAACTGAAGACTTGGAATTTAAAAATGTAAGAGAATGATCTACACACTGATATATATTTTTAAATACATGTCTTTATTATAAAGTTTTTGACTGGTTGAGTAATACCTTTAAACCATTTCGGAGTGTATAGAGAAGCATCACATCATGAATGATAGTATAAGTGCTCATATGATTTTTATGATCAAATCTGACTTTAATGTTCTTCGATTTAGACCAACTCCATGTACTTATATGAGTCAGGCTTGTTACGGCTAACACTATATTAATGAAATAAATAAAAGAATTAACAGTAGTAAAAATCAAACATTGACTTATACGGTAGATTTCTGATTAATTATTCAGAAGTGCTACCAAAATGAAATTTGAGTAATATATTGTGGTTTAAAATACATAAACCAGTATTCAACATCTGGTATAAACAAAAAGAGATTGTTCTCTAAAAAGTAATTTCTTTAATAATATAATAGAAATAATGTACCTTATACTTGTTTATGTATAAGTGATAAGTAATGCCATTTCAACAATTCTTTGTTAACATGTCCTATCCAATTAACTAGTAAATAACTCGTAAGATCCCAAAGGTCTTAATTATGGTCTCAAACCTAACATAAAAATCTGGAGATATATTGAAAAATTTATTAAAAAGAAGTCTCTCTCTCTCTTTTTATCTGTTTAGCCTCCGGAACTACCATTAAGGTATTACTTCAGAGGATGATGTGTATGAAATGTAAGTTTTATTCAATCTGAGGTCGATCACTCCTGAGAAGTCTGATTAATTAATTGAAACCCAACCACCAAAGAACACCAGTAGCCACAATCTAGTATTCAAATCCATATAAAAATTTTTATCTTTACTGGATTTAAACCTTAGAACTCTCGACTTCAAAATCAGCTGATTTGCAATGTCGCATTAACCACAAGACCAACCCGGTGGGTTATTAAAAAGAATTCAAAATAAACAATAACTCATTCTTTATATTGTATCAGCTGAGTTATTTGTTCTTATTATCTGATCTATTTTTAAAGTCTATTATATAAATCAGAATCTATTTCCAGTAATAACGCGCTCCAATGTTTTTCAATTATAAACAGATTATTATTATTATGAAAGAAACTTTTTATAATTTTCCAAAAAACCTAGACGCATATGGTAATTTAAGAATGAAGACGATAAGTAAAGCATTTGTTGCAATATCATAGAAATTGAAATATATACTTACAGGAAAATTGTGAAAAATAAAAAAAAATTGTTTAATAACAAGTATTGCTGATAGAATGTAAATTAGATCTGTAAAAGGATAACATTGATGTAGCCTAGCATCCGTCATGATGTGAATAATTTCAAGAATTACCAAAATTATACTCAGCTGATGAAGGAAAAAAGAAAGTATGATTAATTATTTAATGCAAGCGAAAAAAAAAAAAAAAAACTTGTGATGAATGATATTGCGACTGATTTGAATGGAGATTGTGTAAAAGTAATTGAAACTTTTTTTTTTTTAACAATAGAGAACTCCTCATAAATGAGCAAAAAGAGGAAAAATGAGTTAAAAATATCTGGGGTAATAACGTAACTGTTGAAATAATCAAGGTAATTATGTTTCTTATTCCTTGCCGTAAGAATTTCACTCTACTTGAATTTATGTTTTAGAAAATTTACCCTTTATTTATTTTTTATAATAGAAGCTCTGTGTTTATCAGAAATTATAAATTTCTTAGTGATTTTTTTTTTTAAGCTGTAATAAAATGTTTTTGTAAGAAGAGGGGTAAAAAGAAGTAAATTCTTCATGATTTTTTGTTGTTTCATGGAATATATATTATTTATTAATAGTTACAATTTTTATCATGCATAAAGTAATTACTATAAATAAAAATATTACTTAACATATATTGGCTTTGTTTACAAAATCCTTACGTCTATATAATTGCAATATATCCATAAATTAGTTTTCTTCAAACACAGATTGAATTACGAAATTTAAAAAATAAAAATTTTTATAACAAATAAGCTGTTATGTAGGTCTAAAATGGAATTGTTTGCTTAACACGGATTAATTAATCCATAAACACTTATTTTTCATTAAGTTGTAAGCAATGGCAGCAGTTTAAAAAATAATTTTTTTTTTTATAACAGTAAGTACAATTACTTTTTCTGATCTGTGACTACATGTTATATTATGAAATCTGTCTAATAAAATTATTTTATACTGATAACAAACCATATTTTCTGCTTTAAGGGTAATTATAAACATTTACTATTTTTTTATTTTTTTTTTTAAATTAAAAACATCATTTTAATCAACATATGATAAAATATTTTTCCTGGAAAAAAATTTGAACACAGATTGAAATAAATAAAATTGATAAACATTAATAATTAATTAATCGAATAGCTATGGAACGGTAATCCAAAATATATATTTTTTCAAAGCACCGTAAAATTACACTACTGTTCATCTAACAGCTACTCTTCCATGCGAGACAATAAACATATCATTCCCTTTATTTCAGTAAAATAAACAGTTCAACATTTTATGAACTCACATTCAAGTTTACTTAATTTAATAGAATATCATCAATGTTTTTGTTTCTTAAAATATATATTTTACAGGGCAAAGAAATATAAAATTTTCCAGGTCATAAACAGTACAAAAGCAGAACACAGGAAAAATTTATGCCCTAACCATTTTCAGTTCAGTGGAAAACACTGTATACAGTATTTTTTTAAAATTATTCTATGGGATTAATTACTGTAGAGCTAATTATTCTTACTTAATCATTATTCACATTTGAACAGCAAACTTAGCCACACTACAATTATTTTTTTATAATGTAGTGAAAAATGAATAATGCTGTACCACGACTGTTAAATTAACTAAATAAACTATCTGTTTAAAAATCACACTAAAATATTATATTCTGAAAAATAAAACTTAAAAAAAAACCCCCCCTGCTGGTGAAAATGATACAAGAACCTACCTACTACAAAGGATATAACAAACTATCTGACTGTTAATATAACAATAAATTTTTTTTCCCATTACATCAACTGTAATTCTTGTAAGAATACAAGAATGTACTTTTTTCTGTGATATCTGCTCAAAAACAGTATTTAAATGTTGTTTTTTATTTCCCATAATTTGTACTGCAAAATGTTTTCTTTAATTTATATTTAATTATAATTTTTCTAATGTGAAATTTGACCAATTATAAAAAGCAAAAATTGTTTTAGAAATCAAAACACACTTATACATATGCAATTTCAAAAAATAAGAATTTTTAAGGACAGAAATATTAAATTAAAACTGTAATTTGAGCAGCCAATTGTCCTGGCTGCTCCAGGACAATCAATTCAATGCAACAACTGAGTATAGATATAATTATTTTTTCTTTCTATAGTTTATGCTCTTGAATTATAGATACAGCCAGAATATTGCATTATTTGTTCCTTCATTTATTTAAATAATATGAACGAACACATCTTAAAATTACATATACTTTAGCCTAATCATCCATCAATCTTCCTAGAGCAGAGATCGCATTATTTTTGCTGAAATTGTTATACAGTATTTTTTTTAACATCTTCCTATTAAAAAACCCCCAGCAAGAATGCTGTATATGGTTAAATGACCAATAAGACCTGAAAGTAATCTTTGGTAAAATTTATTCATAAAAGCAGCTAGTAGCTCAGAAAAAAATATCGGTTTTCTGAATTAATGGGAATGAAGTTTATGCAAATTGGTTATAAATTAGCTAGTGAATGTAAATATATTTTAAATAGTGGTTTAATTATTTTTACAAGTATAAAGGGACAAGAACATATAAATTAACTGGAATTTTGTTATAATCACAAACATGTCTATATATACATATATGAAAGAAAATTAAAAAAATATTATATATATATATCCCAACAGATAAACATTTTGGCACTTATCAGTTAACCAACTGATTTTTTTCATACATTTATAAATAAAATATACATGAAATGTAACATACTTACTAGTTGTCTGCTTGCTGTCTCCATCAGTAAATAGTGATTTATAGTATGAAGGATAACCTCAAGAAGATCCTGCTTCAAAAGTAAATTTTGCTACATAAATTTGATAAAATAAAAATTTAGTAGACAAACTGGAGTTTTTCCCTAGTTTCTTCAAAACTTGTAATTGAAGTTTAAATGAATTTACTTACTTTTACTTATAGAAAGTGAATTCTGTTAGATGAAAAACAATATTTTTATACTTCTGTACAACTTGCACGATTTAGAGGGGATAATTTTTTTTTTTTTGTAGCCTGCTTGCTCTTGGCAATTAAAGCTAATTATTTTTTTCATAAGATATCCGATACAAAAGGATAATAATTGTGCCCACACATCTTTGTTTATTACCTATGAATAATATACAATGGATAACGTATGAGAATTTTAGCTTTAACTGCAAAAGGAAAGTAGAGGCAAGTGCAGAATTTTAAATCTACACATAAAAAAAAAAACTTGGAAATGTATAATAGATTTATTATATTATTAGATAGCAAATAAATCACATCAGAAAAAAAAAGAATGACAGTGGTACATATTATCTGATAAGTGCCAAAATTTATTAAAAAAAACACAAACTAATTAAATTTACTTTTATTAAAAAAAAATTAATAATAATAGAATAATTTCACATAAAAATCATTTATGCATAAATTTATTAAATAATATTTGTTACAAATAAATCTGCTACAGAATAACACTTAACTTCAGTCTAAGACGAGACATATAGGCTAATATGGTAATAATAGGACTAATAATAATAAAAAAAAGTAAAACAAACAAATAAAAAAATATTTTACTGAAAATCTTAATACTTAAAAAGACTGTAAAAATACACCATCAAACATAACTTATATTTAATGTTGTTTTAATGAAAGACCATTAACTGGAAACCATTTATAATAGTAGCTAATCTCAACATGAAGTAGTTGGTGTAATTGGATCAACACTTACATCTATTTTAAAAGTCTTTTTTGTGTGATGATTATTAAGCCATCACAGAAAATCTAAAGGCTTGTGCACAGAAACAGATATATGTAATTCACACAACATACTAACTGTGCTAATATTTCTTGAATGTTGCTCTTGCTATTTTGGTCAATCTCTATAACTAATTCATATATTTCTTGAAATGCTTAAAAATTTTTTTCATCCATCAATTTTCTACTTCTTAGCTGAATGCTACATTGTATAAATTTCTTTCTGGATATGACTTTTTGAAACTGTTATGCAGAAATGTTATTATATCAACTGTTAAATTGCATATTTTCTTTACTGCTTTTGAATCTATATTTATTTGTAATAATTCTCACCTAATAAAGATTTGAGACAACTGTGAAAAGGATAAATTTGTACAAAATTCTTAACTGCATACGAATGTTATGATAAAAAAATTCATATTACTGAAATTACATTAAAAAAACATATACATTATATAAAAATCAAGATTTGAAGTTTTTTTCTTTTTAATCAATTTACATCACTTTTGTTAAGTGACATGTAAACAATTTTAAACTATCAAAATCAGTATTTAAAAATGTTATTATTATTTTTAAAATTTAAAAACCATTTCAAAAAATGTTTTATGTTAAGTATCTTAATATCATAACAAAAAAAAAAAAAAAAAAAATTAGAAAGTATTTTATTTATTGAGCATTACTGTACCAAGAGTTGCAATTATTATGAAGAAAAATTTTTTTTTTTAATTGAAACAAGTCACTTTGATTTTAACTGCAGTATTTATGTTTAATTAATTATTATATATGTAATACTGTTACAATTTTACTATCAAAAATATGTTATTTTTAGAAAAAAAATAAAAAATAAAAATACTGTATAGCTAAAGGGACTGAACAGTATCACAAAAAATTAACAAGGACTTCAACAAATTAACTGAACATCAAAAAATTGATTCTATGAGATTAAACTATTAAGACCTCTCAGTTTTAACAGGTAACAGATTTTTTCAATTCATTATAGTTATACCAATTTGAAAAAGCATACCCTTATAAGGTAAATTACACTTTCACAAGGAATCAGGGGATTCACAAAAATGATAACTTATAAAAATAAAATATAAAAGATTAAAATGTAAGAAAAACTGCACAATATATGAAATATTTTCTAGAAAGTTTTACAGGGTCAAAATAATTTGTTTTGTAACAATACAGTCTCTTATAAATAATTACGAGTTTTGTTTTGAAATGTTCTACTGTGTTCTACTTATAATAATAATTCCAAATATATAAATATATTAAAACAAATTTCACAAGCATTTAATTTGTTTATAATTTTATTTATAAACAAAAATTAATTTAGTACACTGCAAATGGAACCAGTTAAAATAAAACATAAAAAAAAAGATAAATCAATCATTATTTTGCTTTAACATTAAAAATTCAATACTTCGATTGCAATTAAATTATGTAAAATATACTACCTCAAAGCCATCACTAGAGAACTATATTTATCTGTCCTGTGTCTGATCATATCAATTCTCTATAAATTGTGAAACATTTTAGATAAAAAATTATATTTCAGACACTAATAATCAAAATTTCAAACAATAAGCTGGAAAAAGCAATTCACTGGATTGGCCAACTGAATGCAAAGGGTTAATTATAATAAATTATAACACGTAGCATACAATCAAGCACTAATTCGCAACAATGTATTCTCACTACACACAGTAAAAAATAAGTCAGCACCATTCCAGTCACTTAATTTTGGCTGATCTTAACCACTAAAAAGAGTGATCTGCATATTATCAATCTTTAATATTTTTCTTTACCAATCAGTTCATCGTAGATTATTGTTATTTTTGTACTGTTAATGTACAATCTCTTATGTTATTATTTACAATTAATATATTAAATTAATAATGTCAAATCTTAATATTATTTTTCATTAATTTAAAATATTAATACAATAAAAAAAAAAAATCTTCATTTTACTTGTACTAAACAATTAAATATACGTATATCAAATATACATACATAGTGTGGAGGGGAAAAAATTAGATTATTTTGCAACTGACATTTTTATGTTATAGTATGATGTGCTGCTACATATGATGTTAACCTCTCAAAATCCTTCAGGCATTGTGTAGTTTTGTTTATAAAAATAGGCATAATAATAATGTTTACACAAATAAGTAAACTTTAGAAGGATAATACTATTTAAAATAGCTACTGAATCTCCTTAGTTTTTTTTTTATTCCAAAGGGACAACTATGCTTTTCTAAGTATGAAAAGTGTGTGTGTATAGAAAATTAATAAAATACCATCATAGAATAGTACCAATCATCTAATTTTTTCTTTCACACTTGTATTTCACATACATAACTTTAATAATTATTAAACAACCATTAATTTAACCCATTTCTGTCTACACAAAATACAAAAAAATTCCCAAATTTAACTTAGAATTATAACTTTTCATTTCTACAAATAGGTATTGGTAGAAATTTTGTTAAATAATATTAAAAAATTCCTAATTTTAATAAATATACAGAATGATAATCTAAAATTATTATAATGTACCTACACTAGGTTCCAATAAACAGATTTAATATTCTGACAAAATTTTCTATTTCAGATGAATCAATTACAATAATATTCCAAAAAAAAAGAAGTAATTAAGGAACTGAATTTCTCATTAGTTGAGAAAAAAAGCAGATATAGTAAAACAAAATCTTATAATAATAAAGTAATAAGAATTAAATGTAGAAGTAAATAAATGAAAATTGTTGTTATAGTCAAACTAGTGTTTGTCTGGAATTTTGAGAATATCTAAAAGGAAATACCAACCCTCTGTGTATTAGATCATAACTACACCGTTCAAACATAGCAGTTTTTTTTTACCATTTAGATTCCATTAAAACTAGATGCGAAAAAACTCTTTTACAACTATTATCCCCCTCCAAAAAAAATACTGGTATAAATTAAGCAGGTCTGATGATGAACTTCATTTAAATCAACAACAAATTTCCACAGATGTAATTTTAAAATATTAAGTCTTATTTAACCTAATTATAATTTTTTTTTTTTAATTAGAATGTTATCAAATTTCATGAACACTAAAACTATTCAAATTTAGTAATGAATTCAAAAAGCAGTTCAAAAACTTGTAATCTCTTATCAGTAACTCTTAAAAATTAAAATTCAGTGATAAATCAACAATAGGTAACTATGAATCAAAATCTTTTAATCACTTTCTAGCTTTAACTACAGTTACCTTCATTTTTTTCAAGTATTTAAAAATCACAGATTCAATTTTTTACTAACACAAACTATGAAATGAAACTGCACATGGTAAAATAAAATTGCAAATGAAAATGAATGAAGAATTGTAGTTCATTTTGAAAAGTTTGTTTCTGTCACTTTTATTAAAATAACATTTAATACCAATGAACTAACAATTGGTTAAAATGTAATAGATCAGATTTTGATATAAATATCTTGCTAAGTGGTGTAGGTCAAATAAGAAAGCAAAATAAATCAAACTACCGTTTATACCATGACACCATCTCACTATTTATTTCATAACTATAAAATTATTACATATAATTAAAAAAAATATCTGAATATTTTTTTTTAAAAGGTTTCTTAATATAATATATGGTTTAATAATTACAGAAAAGTAATTTTATAATCTAATATTTGGTGTTATTTAATTTTTATTGACACCATCGTACAATTATTTAATTTCATGCATTTTCATAATTAATAAAAACACTATTAGTAATTTTAATTACGTAAGTGTAAAACTTATTCTGATGATCAATCCCTAAAGGAAATACAACTAGCTTAAGATAATCCAATTACCTGACAAACTGAGCATTTTAATTAGTAGCTCAAGGGATATACAAATTTAATCAGAAATATACTGGTGTTAAATTTGAAGGACTGATCCTTCAAAATGTTATGAAACATTATTTAATTTCTTACATTATAGAAAATCAACAACATTATTGGTAGAATTGTGAATTAAATTACTATATTAACATAAAAAAATGAATATTGAGAATTTAATTGTGGCAATAAACATGATATTCCTAAATATATATATATATTATATATATACACTAAAAAATAGCTTATATAACTAGTAAAGTAGAAAAATTTTTTTTAAAAGAATGTATAATTTTTAACAGTACACAATCCTTTTATGACAAATGGAAACTATACAGAAAATATTTCAGTCCAACCAAAGATTAAGAGACTACGTTGACAAAGAAATATTTAGACAGTAATGGGTTAATATTTAAATTGATTTTATTACTTATAATTAAAATACATTAGCTAAATTATTATATGAAAAAAAAATTTAATGATATGTAAAAAACAAAAAAACACTAAATTAAATTTCAAACGTATATTTAACTTGGTCCTTCCTTCTACGAATTATTAAAACTGAAACCTAATATTTTCTTAAATGAAAAACATTATACATAATATTCATATTACTTATTTCAGTTTAAAAATATCTTTAGTTAAATTTCTGTCAATATTAATTTATAAATAATTGAATAAAAATTACAAGATAATTAATTAAAAACTAATTAATAATGAAGTAATTATAAGATTTATCACAAAAAAAAAAAAAAACGAAGACTATTAAATTATACAGTATTAAAATTAAATATTTTATTTTGAATATTTATACAACACTTACAGAAATTAAATAAAGAGAAACAATAACTTAAAAATTATTACAAATAATCTACACATTTACTGTATAAACTTATAATATTGTTCTACGTAAAAAAACACATTGATTCATACATTTACACCACTTTCATGCGTGTGTAAAACATTTTATAACATCAAACAGCAACGGCACTGACAATTATAGTAATTAAAAAAATTAGGAGCTGAGTCAATCAAAATTGAAAGATTCAAAGACGAATATCGTGTTATTGATTAAAATAATAATTACTTCTAAAAAATAACCTAATGAATATATTAAAAAACTACAAAATAAATTTATGAAATATATTTTATGTATACACATCAATAATAATTACTTTTTATTAAAAAAAAAAAACAATTTATATTTATACAATAAAAAAAAGACCAGTACAGATTTACATTGATGATATATAGTATAGTAATAATGAGTGGAAAATTAATTTCATTAAAAAAAAAAAAAAAGCATCCCACGTAATATATAATATTAATTTAATATTTTTCAAAAAGAAAATGATTTATAACCATATGTAACATATATGTGTTAAAAAAAAAATTATCAACTTTATTAAAAGGGCAACATAACAATACTATACAATTTTTCATGGCGGTACTCTTGTGAAAAAAGAGCTATCTGTTATAAAATCATTGCTTTTTTTTGTCAATAATGGTTTTTATTTGATATGATTTGTACTCAATTTTTTTTTTTAATATAAGAATTCCAAAACAGCATTTATATATATATATTTAATGCTGAATATAATTAAACAAGATACTATCTATGAAGGGCTGTAATTTTGAAAAGACCATTGTATAGATGTGTTAAGTTGGCATATAAAAAGAGATCACGAGAAAATAAGTAAAATAAATTAACTAAGTAAATTGTTACAAAAAAAAAAAATAAATAAAATAAATGAATTTTTTAAAAATTCATAAATAAAAGAAAAGTAAATTGTTACAAAAAAAAAAAAAAAAAAAAAAAAAAAAAAAAAAAAAAAAAAAAAAAAAAAAAAAAAAAAAAAAAAAAAAA
>JAAAKQ030119513.1:0-13820 GCA_010016005.3 Zanna intricata | reverse complement strand
TACACTTCATTCACATTCATACACATCATCCTCTGAAGTAATACCTTACCGGTAGTTCCGGAGGCTAAACAGATAAAGAAAGATAAAAGTAAGAATCATTGAGCCCACCGGGCTGGTCTAGTGGTTAATGCGACAACGCAAATCAGCTGATTTCGAAGTTCAGTGTTCTAAGGTTCAAATCCTAGTAAAGTTTTCAAATTTTTATACGGATTTGAATACTAGATCGTGGATACCGGTGTTGTTCTTTGGTGATTGGGTTTCAATTAACCACACTTCTCAGGAATGGTCGACCTAAGATTATACACTTCATTCACATTCATATCATCCTCATTCAACCTCTGAAGTAATGCCTTACGGTAGTTCCGGAGGCTAAACAGAAAAAAGAGAGTTAGAATCATTGAACTAAATAAACGAAAAAAGTATTATATTTAAAATAAAATGATAAATATTTTAAATAAAGTTGTTTGCGTATTTATTGAAAGCGTACATCAGAAACGACCCATAGAATTGTCAGCTTTTTTTTCAGCTCATTATATTGTGTTCCACAATCAATAGTTTTAGGCAACTATACGACATATTAATTCCTGTAGGGCCATATCTATTTCCAGTGGGAAGAATACAGCCTTTTTTCTCCCAGTGGTTATAAATGGAAATATGTAACGAAATGTTTCTCATTTACTTGTTTATGGAAGAAAATTTATTGTTGCACATCAACATCCAAAACTCAGTAAAATGCAAGAAATTTTCAACCCTACAACCTTACAAGTGACATCTTCAATTTGTTCACAAGAGAGATTAATTAGATTAATGACAGAAAAAGTAACTTTTATTTCTTTTTCAAGAAGCTTACTTTCTCTAAAATATAAAAGATAGTTGTGTATAGCCCTAAGAAAGATTGGGGCAGACAGTTATTAATGTCACAAATTTAGGTTCTTCCTATCTATCGGTAAAAATCTCTGAAGATTCTGTAGGAAAAAAGTCGAAAGTTCTTGATATTGGAACAATATTTTTCATAATCTCTTACAATGAAAATCTAACTGAATGTTTATATATTTGTCAGATGCTTGCATTTATGGGAACTGGTCAGGTTTTCTTAACGAAATCTTGGTCATATGATAAATGCTTGTGGTATTTAGAGATAAGTCACTTTAATGCGGCATATATTCTGTCCTTTTTAATCGGATGAATAAAGATATCCAAATTTATCAATAAATTGTGGAATGATATCCAATTTTACGGTATGTTATATTCTTTTGGATAGGTTGGTTGATTTTGTTTACTATTCTCTTTTATCATCCTTTTTCACTATCCAGTCATTTTTCTTTTTTATCGCTTTCTCCCGGGTAAAGCTCTGTAATTTTTCCTATCCATTTTAAAGTAATGGAAAATTGTAGAATCTCACTGAATTTTGTGTATAGTTTCTTTATTGGAAATGCCTTCCTTTATTAATTTGACTGCTTTTCTTATTTGTAGCTGCATTAAAAAAAAAACTGATCCAACTTGAGGCTTATATGCTTAACAGATAAATGTTTAATTCCTTACTCTTCTTATTACATTTATTATATATGTTTCTCATGAACATAACCTCACCTTATTAGATAATATACGTTCAGTTTGCTGAAAGGCGTATTAAAGATAATGTTCTTTAAACATTCTTGAAGAAGAAGAACTGAGGGAAACAAAGTATATATCATTTCATCCGGTTTGTATTAAAAATAATTTAATTTTTTTTATATATATATATTTTTTTTTATTAATATTCTTGTAAATTTCATATAGTGCTGATATTTAGTTTCTACAAACGCAAAAGTATTTTCTAAACATAAAAAAATAAAGTTTGATATCTAATACCCGAAGTATATTCAGATTAACAATTGTTGATAAATCATCCTGAAATTTTCCTTTTTAAAAAGTATTCTTTATAAATTTTATTAAAATTTTCCTTTATAAAAAGTTTATTCACTCATATTTCCTAAAATTAGATTAAAAATTCATGTGATTTATTTGTTAATTTTTATTATTAGGAAACTTTCATACATCTTGGTTTGGTTGTCTGATAAACACTTATTGACCTTAATTAATATTGAAACCTTAAAGATAAACCAGTTTATTTAAAAAATTGCTTTTAGGAACCGAACCTCCGGCCTTTAAAATGGTAGTACAGTATGTTATATTTTGTCAGTTCGATAAATTAATTTAAAATGAAAGCTCTTTTTAATAGTATAATAATAGTAAACACTAAAAAAATATCAAAAACTCGTTTTTATGAAATCAAAATTATTTGGATGAATGATAAAACTGTATTTTAATGTGCGTAGACGAAGGATTATATAGAAGTTAAAAAGCGGGCAGAAGAGAATTAAGGATACGAAGTTGAGTTAAAACCAGAGAGAGAGAGAGAGAGAGAGAGATTGATGAGAAAAAGAAAGAAAAAATTCGAGACAGGATGACGGAGTGAAGTAAAACGTACTGCATGTCACGGCTACGAACAGGAACGCCAGCTCACGTCTACTTTGCACGTCCCGCTACGGAGACCTAAGAAGATTAAATACGGCCCGGTTCAGCCTTCTGCGCATAATTAGTTATACGTTGTCCACCATCCATTTTATTCCATAAAGTAGTTCCTTATCCTTATTCTCTCCTTCATCTTCGTCATTATCATTTTGCTCTCCTTGATCCTTCTGAGAGAACTACATCATTTCGTTTAAACTGTCTGCGCCCCTTTTTATTTTCACCTTGAATGAATTACTAATTTATAATATATTATGGGCTTATACAAAGATGAAACTTTAATTTGCTCATAACATTTTTTTTACTTATTATTATTATTTTTTAATACAAAACCATATAAAGATAGAAGTAGTCAATAAACTCTGTTTATATCCATTTTTTTCATGAATTATAGCAGAACGTTCGAATCGATTGTAATAATAATGGCAGATTGATATCATAACCTAGATTAAAATCTATGCAAAAATATTTTTTTCTTAGTTATAATACAATTTGTAATATAAAACAACTGGCAACGAAATTGCTATATTTTAGGACTAAAATGTAAAGACTCCTATAAGCTAATTTTGTTATTATTTTCCTCTTTACATCTAATTTTCTTTGTAAATTGATTTGTTAAACCTGTAAAACGTTTACAAAACTTTATACAATTTTAATCCTATCCTACAATTTAATCCTCTTCTGAAGATTTACAAGTGCAATTAGAATATTTCAAAAATAAATATTTTACTTTATTTTAACAAAAAATTAAGTTATTAATTATTAGAAAACAAATTTACTGTTTTATCAAGGAAAAACTCTTTTTACAATGTAAACACTTCATTTAAAATAAAATTAAAAAATAAAAATTTCTAGTTGATAGGTTTAAACAATCATAAGTTACATAAAAATTTGTATAATCAAAATTTTTTAAATCAGTTATTTAAAAAAAAAAAAAATATTTCCAGTTGTTTTATTTCTGATGATATTATTAAAAAAAAAAAAATTATTATAAGCTAAAAACTTTACAATCAAAACATAAAATTTTCATTAGATTAACATCCTTTCGAAAATTAGGAACAATTGTTTACTATCCGCTCACTGTTATTTTTTATTGAAGTTTGTAAAATTGTTATCCCTAGCAAACATGCTAATATTCTAAAATTATGGAATATTCCATAATTAGGAATATTAAATTTCATTAATTTAGGATTGGTTGTTCTTTATATATATATATATATATATAACCAATAAAACTGGCCAGTTATATTAAAAAACACATAAACTAGATATTGGTTTTTTAGAATTTTAAATTTATGAATTCAAGGAATTTTAAATGTATTTAAATAAAAACAAATTAATTTATTTAATCATTGTTTATTTGCAATAATAGTATTTATTTATTTACCATTTAATGTGTAAACAATTATAAGTAAAGTAGCATTAATTCTAAGATAATTTGACTTTTTAAGATTCCATAACATACTTTTTTGTTCTTTTCAGTTTTTCATTTAGAATATTTATCTACAATATTTCAGTTTGCTGGCTGAGATTATCGTGATGAAAATAATGATGACGATGATGTATAAATAAATGAAAATTGAAGACTTAGTTGAGACTATGAATTATTAATATTATAACCTCAAAATGTTATATAGTAGTTGAATGGTGGGGGGGGGGAGAAAGCAGATTGTGAAATCATACATAAGCTCTATATTATACTGGTTACGAAGCAGAAATTAAGCTCCTAACCGACCGACCGAAAACTAAGACTCTACGACCTTCCTTCATTGATTTCCGCTGCTATGGTTGTTCGTTGGATACTAGGATGAGAGAGAAAGCAAATAAAACTAAAACCGAGTTAAGTAAAGAGAATCTGAGAAGCAAGTAAATGGAAAAGGAAAGTGAGAGAAAGGATATGTCGGTTTATATAGCGTGTGAAGCTTGTAAGTAGGTAGTGCAAGCTTGGACCGCAGGAAACTATGCTAATGCAGTATGCTGGTAATACTGAAGAATATATATATATATATGTACACACACTCACTATAAAGCTAAGAGTATAATACAAGCGTTATTGCTTGCTGTAGCATTAGGACAAGAGCAACCCTGGATGTTTAGATGATATATTGGATGACGTAGGCAGTTACGCCCATTCATTCTCTCCCTTTATCAAACTCTCTCTCGCACATACACATTCTTCTTCCCTTTCTGTTTTTCTCACTCTTTCCCTTATCCTTGTATCAAATTGGACCTAGAATTTCGCTTGACAAAACAATTATATGTCTTTATTTCGTAAATAGTAATTATTATTGCCAGTCGGTTAGGCAAAAAAAAAAAGAACAATTATTAAGATAGACATGCTCATATTTTAAAAATAAAGTCATTTGACTGGTTTTTTTACTGTTTTACATTTTTTCTCTTCTGTTCTAATCTTCTGATTCCAGAAACTTTACATTAAACCACATTCTATTAATAATTAATGTGTTATCAAAATCTATATTTTTTCACCTTTTTTGTTCTTTAATTCTTTTTTTCCATTTCGTAATTAATTATTCAATTTATTTCTCAGCATCCTTTTGTAAAAAAATTACATTTTTAAATGTTAAAACAATACATATTCTTTCCTTCTTTTGTTTTCCTTTTATCTTATCGATGAGAAAAAGAAAAATTAATTTCAATCTAAGAAGTTAGTGTTTCGTGAGCAGTGAAATAATACTGTTCACTATATTTGCAATGAAATTATAGAAATAAATAATTCTTTTATTTTGTAGTAGGCTATGTAAATTCATTTCATTATTATTCAAAACTGAGGATAAACTAAAGAAAAGATTTTTATTTGATTTTTATTATTAACTTTCTAATCTAATTAAATTTATTTGTCCCTTTTCAAAGTACCAAATAAATAGGGGTTTTTTTTTTTTTTTTTTTCATTTATACGTGTTAATTTGTATTTATTTTTTTTTTGTTTAAGTATTTTTCAGTTACGGAACGGAACGCAAGGATGGCGGGAGTTTGAATTTCCTCTCTACAATTCGCAGAGCTTGTCCTTTGCTACTATGTCTTTCTTTTATCGGGCGAGTCATTATTTTTAACTGGCGGTTTTAGTTTTCAGTTTTATTTTAGTTTATGGACGGATTTGGTACTTGCATTTCGTTCCTTTGGGCGTTTATTTTACAATTATCGACCGTTTTATAAAAATTTACTTGTAAAAAACGATCGTGAGATAAGATTATCTATTTTTATAATATTGTTTTTATATCCTGCTTTTTATAAATTTAATTAAATACATTTCAATTAATATTCTGAATTAAAACATTATATATATTTATATTATAACCATGATTTTATTCAAAACATAATTTATAAATTTTCTCTTAACTGTTTAGATGAATTTCAGCTTTTGTTTATTTTGTGAACATCATTATCTTTTATCGCAATTTTAATCTTATAGTATCATTTTAATTAAATTAAAATTAAAGTATCATTTTAATTTTTCTGGTAATCTCAGTAAGGTGACTTTAAGTGTTCATAGGATGTTGTAGGAAAAAAAACTGATGATTTATATGATAAATCAATTTCTTACTGCATTACAGTATTAGTTAATATTTTTTTTAGTTTTTATAATTTAAGCTTATTAAATAAAACTTTATGAATTCTAAGAAATATTAATAAGTAAGGAAAGGTTTTGCTTGTTTATAAATTACATAATTAATTGCATTAATCTTCAAATTAATAAGCTAAGATAAAACGGAATTAGTGCAGTTATAATTTGTGCATTATAATAACAATAAAAACTTTTTACCATATACTGCTAACTGAAGACTAGACCTATTTGAATGAAAATTAATTTTTCTCTTAGCTATAATTAAAATTAAGACTAAAAAACGATTATGTATTGTTTACAATGTAAAAATATAGTTTTTTTTTTTTTTCAAAAGGATGTTGAGAAATAAATCCTTTAATAAAATGTAAAATGAAAGAAGACTTAAAGATAAGAAAAGGTTTCATTTAATAGATAAGACGTTTATTCTTCTATCTTTCCCTTTAGCCTAGAATATTTATGTAAAAAAATATATATTCTAGTTCTACGGGCTTTGTCCATAGCCCGTATCTAACGAAAAGTTAGTTTCAAAACGTAACGAAAAAAGTTTTAGTTTTTCTTACTACTCATGTTATTACCATTTAAAGAAAATAACAATATTTTTTCTTTAAAAACAAAATTACTTTTAGTCATTACTTTTTTTGATTTATTGTGTATTAGGATAAAAATTATTTTAAATTTTCTATAGTGCAAAGTTTTTTTAGAGATCATAATATATTATTGCTAGTATTTTACAGCAAATCGCCGCTATGTTGAATAAAAGAAAAAAAAATTGATTTTAAATCATCGGAATTTAAAATGATTACAGACGTATATGTCTTAACATAAAATATTAAAATGAAAAATTAAGTAGATCTAAACAGTTACGCTTTGGATTACAATTTAATAATCTATTATATTATTTTATTTTTCTACAAGAAATAATTTTAATTTCTTTATTTTATCTTTTAAGATGTAAAATAAAATTTATTCTTTTTAACAAACAAATCACTTTCTCTATATAACTAAGTTTTATTTTAAAAGATATTATATTTCTATGTTATTCTTTATGATGGTAATACATCTTAGCCGTTGTATAACAAGTAATCAATATGCTAAATAGTTTTATTTGGAGTAAATAAATTACAGTTATTCTTAACAGTATAAAATGAAAGTTTTAATAAATAAATGTTTGGAGAAAATCATGTAAAAATTATTACTTTAAACTGCCAGAGGGTGATGAAATTAAATAGATTGAATTTCTTTTTCTATGAGTACCTTTTAAAAAGGAATTAACATTTTCACTTTATTTCCGTTGAGATAATTAAACAAAAATAAGTAAATAATAATAACGCTGTACATGGAATGTAATTAATAAATGTATTCCTTAAAATAATATACATAATTAAAAATGGTTTATTTATTAATATTACATTGATGTTTAACTATATGTGTGTGTGTGCATGCAATCCTTTTCTTATAGTATAATGGTTGTTATTTTAAAACTACGTTGTAGAAACGGTAGGTATTGTGTGGATTTATTCTGTGCGTGTGGCCCACCAACAATGGAAATTGTGGCTGTTAGATGACCACATAAATGTTGACTGGCCTTAACTAGTGAATACCTTAACAATAGGAGACCAACAGCAACAACAACAACAACAATAACGACGACATGCAAGTCACAGTACCATAACTCGGTAACTCTCGGCATAATTTAAACCTTTGTCCGATAAATCTCAGAACCGCTGTAAAATTCTGTGTTTGTGTGCGCGCGTAATATGTATATATATATATATATATATCTGGTATCTTGGCGTGGAGTCTTGGTGTGTATGTATATATATATATATATATGTATACACACGCGCACATACACACACACAGAGAACACATACACATAAACACGCACATGGTTGTTCCGTCAGCCGTGATACGTAATAATTATGGGTAAGATTTGTAACTAAGGGGTGGGATTAAACATTGTTGAACGTTGTGAAACGGGGATGGGGGAAATTGTCGAGATTTATGGAGGGCTGACGGGACCTGCTCCAGGCCATTTTTATCTCATCCCTAGAGATTCTGTAGAGTGGACTTCCGGGGGGAAATGTCTGGTAAAACCCAAGAGGGATAAAACTCCTTTCAAGTCTTAAACCCTTGTCGTCTTCTATTCTTTCTTGCTCTTTCTCTTTCCTCATCTCTCCCTCGCCTGGTAATGTTTTGTTTTATGCTACTTCGTATAACAAAAAATAAAAGAAAAAGAAAAGAACTTTTTTTTTTTTTTTAAGAATTTTGTTTTTGTTTTGTGCCTGAACTACTACTATGTATACTGTATTGCATGGTTTCACTGTTTTAGTTTAAAGGGTAGGAGGAGATCGGATGAGGACGTGAGACTCAAACAAAGGTGGCTTGGATTGCTTGCCTAATTAGTAATCAAGCCCTTTGTGTTTAGTTTCCGCGTTCGTTTGCTACCAACAATGAAGGAAAGAGAATCGACCGATTTATCTTGACGTTAGCAGAAGCGAAAGCAAGTCTACGACTTTACACTCGACTGGAGTCTTGGCAGTGGGTTTGACCGCGTCGTCATCGTCTTTCGTTCCTTCATGCTTGAATAATTAGTTAAACTTCCTTTATAATTACCTACCCTTCAACAGCCGACGGTGATTACTTCTCTTGAGACCACCTTCATCAGCCGGCTTTAGTATATCTTAAAACGCCCACATAAAATCGGAAATGTGATTATCTATTACCGACATCTATTATCCTTTAGCGACGTCATTTCTTTTTTAATTTATTAGTCTGTGAATTTAAATGTCATATAAACGTAAAAAGTCGTTTATCTTATTTACTGAATAAAATTCAATCATATGGGAAAATTTAACGGTATTTTAAGAAATTATATATTGTTATTTTATCTCATTTTAAACTTCTCCTAATTTCTCCGTAACATTAAATTATAAAAATTTATTTTTTTACAATTTTCGTTATACTCCTGTATAAGTTCGTTTTATTTATCGATTAGACTTAAATACAAGTTTTAAGGCTTCCCTAAAAAGAATACCGAGTTTTATAGGTATAAAAATGAGCTGTCAGATCATTGTTTGTATCCATAACCATTATTTAGTAAATTAAAAAAGTTAATTTTTACGTTTACGTTTATGAGGTTTGAAACTTTGTTAAAAAATATTGACATATTCCAAAAAATAATATCCCTTTCTTCTGTTTAGTTTCCAGAAACAACCGTAAGGTATTACTTCAAAGGATGAGTGAGGATGATATATAAATATAAATGATATGTAGTCTTGTACAGTCTCAGATCGACCATTCCTGAGATGTATGGTTAATTAAAACTCAACCACCAAAAAACAGCAGTATCCACAATCTAGTATTCAAATCAAAAGTAACTTCTTTTACAAGGATTTGGACCTTAGAACTTTCTGCTTCGAAATCAGGTGATTTGCGATGAGGAGTTTAACCACTAGATCAAATCGGTGGGTAAAAATATATATATATATATATATACTCGTATGTATATATATATTTTAATACGTATCTCTGTCAATCAAACTAGAGAACTGTTTTCATGTAACTTAATATAGGTTTTTTTTTTACAGTTATATTCTACCCTTTTGACATTATGGGCTGCTATATAATATGGGGATTTGATCCTACAAAAAAAAAATAAAAGTACCAGGTTGTATTGGTCGCCATAACCTTAACACAGATATAATCAGCCCGTAGTTATAAACTGCAGAAACTCCCGGAGAAGAACGGTTTAAGGAAAAGGAATAAGTGTGGATACTTGGAAAGTATGACTTAGCGAATGAGGACTGCTAACGGCACAAACATACCCAAAAGAGTGTCGAGCTGTTGAAATACTGAGTGTTATAAATACTGTTCATATTTATCCGATATCGGAATATTTTTATTCATATTGAAAACAGATCACCATCTAAGTTTGCCTTTCCGTAGGAGTTGTGGAATTTTTTTCTAATACACGACTAATGTCTAGCCTATTCGGAATTCGTACCTGGAATTTTACGGATTAAAGTACAAAACGTTACTACACCACCATAGAAATTGGAAATACGTTCATTTTTCACTGTACTCGTAAAAAAAATTTTATATTTTTATATTAAAAATCCATTCGAGAACTGGCACACCGAAGGAAAATCCTTGCCCATTCTTAAAATTGTATGGCATTTATCCAATTGAATTATAATATAAAACTTTTAACTAGACTTCAGCTGGATAGTTAACTTTCCGAATTGAATAGAAAAACTAATTGAATTAAATTTAAAAAGAATTTGATATAAACATATTTCAGATTATGTTTTTATTAATTGATTGTGAAAAATATATTTAGTAAAATGAATCCTTTAATTAATGTCTTTACATATTTATCAATACAGCAATGAAAATATTAAAAATGAAAAGGAATTGATATACCAATGAACATAAATCCAGTTATGTAAATATATTTTACATTTACAGTTTAATTCTAAGAATGTAGTTAGTAAATTTTTGTAAATTAGTTTAGTTTTACATATAAATTTTATGCAAATTCAGTAAAAAAAATATGTTTATATGTGTATGTATTTGTTAACAAGCTCATAACTTACAGTGAATTTATTTTTACCCTCCGCCTATTGTATTCGTATTTAATTGCTTCATAAAGTTGAAAACTAACTTGTCATTTGTAATTACTAGAAACAACTTCGTAAAGTTGCCTGGTAACTAACTCAAAGCTTTTAAGAACGTATAATATTATGTTGGTGTATTGCAGTAGACATCTTTTACAATATTCTCCTTCGTAGCTGTATTTTTTAAAAGTCTTTTTAATATTTTTCATGTTCTTAATATAAATAAGCATCTTATATGCGCGTATCTGTGTGTGTGCACGTGTGCGTGTGTGTGTTTGTATCAATATATATATGTATATGGTATAATATTTGTTTCACTGTAATTTTATACTCTTTTTTAACTTTGGAGAATGACCTTACTTTTTGAAAAGTAATCCACGATTCATTTCTAAAATGTTATTTTTTGCTTTGGATTATTAAATTATATTTTTATGCACATGTGGTTATCAATTTCATTATTATGACTTGTAATAGGAGTAAATACTACATAAAATTGAATAGAATTAATGTAAAGAGAAATAGTTAATGACTTCATGAGAAGTAAGGTGTAATTAACGTTCAACCTTGTAAATAGAATTGCAATGTACAGAATAAGTCTATTTAGGTATTGCATCATTAAAATTAATTTATATTCTTTTGAGTATGATTTATATAAATTATTTTTTTTTCTAATTTTTACATTAATTTTTAGTCACGAGTGAATGAATTGATTAACTATTTATAAAATTACTAAAAATTGCTTCATAGCTCTAAAGCTGTGCTGCAAAAATAAAAGTATGGTAAATCAAAAATGGAGTATGGGATTTTTTTATTTTCTTGACGTTTCATGACCCACAGACCCCCCCAAAAAAAAGGAAAAAAGGGGGTAATGTTTGAATGTACGTACGTATTTACGTGTATTGATTTGTTTGAAGTTTAATAAATTTAGACTGGATTAACTGACTTCGATGAAATTTTGTACAGAGTCTCTTGTATATGGGGAAACTATTATATTTTAGTGTTATTATCTCTAGGAGGTCGGGTAGATAGATAGTTTTTGGGGTCAATTTCCATAACATTTTGCAAACATAATCCTATTTTATATTAAACTTAGTTCAAGCATACACGTACCGAGCTTACCATTTACTCTACCTTTTTTCTTTTAAATTTTACCCCATAATTACGCTTTCCCAAAAATTTAATAAGTTATTTTTTATTAATTGCATATTTTTAACCGAATTTTTTAAAATGTATTCCTAGGTATAGTATTGGGGTAAGTGACACAAAGAAAACATACTTTCGGGGCAATGTTGGGGGTAGGAGAGCCGATCAAAATTTAAAAATATCGATTTTTAAAAATTTTTTAAAAACATTTTTTGGTTTATTTAAACTTTTAATATTATCTAAACTGTAAATAAACTTTTAATAATCATATTACAATAAAATTTCATTATAATCCACCCCTCTCCACAAAAAAGAAATCTTTGGTAACTTTTTATTGGTTTTACATTTTCCAGTTTTATTTTTTTCAGTTTAATGCAGTTAACATAGAAAAAAAAGGTGGTTTTGAAAATGGGGAAGTAGAAAAAATTAAAAGTATGCCTTTTTTTTTAATCTTTTAAACTTTTTTGTTTTATTTACAGTAATAATGAACATTTTTACAATAAAACTTCATCATTAATTATCCCCACCCCAAAAAAAAAAATCTTTAATAACTCCTTTCCATGGATCATTTTTCGTTATATAAAAATAAATAAGCAATCCCAGGATAACATTTTTGTTGTCAGCTTTTTTTTAACGATATTTATTTTTAAAAAATAAATTATTTTTCAGGTGATGTGAAGTTTTTTTGAATATCAATGGAGTTTCATAAATCTCTGTCTTATTTTATTTTTTTAAACTTCTTTTTAATTGATTTTGATATTTAAAAAAAAAAATATATATTTTTTAGAATTTAATATTTCAACTGATGTTAGAGCCTGTTCATTGTATGTAATAATTCTATTCGAAAATTTGAAGGGGTTTTAATTATCATTTCTTTGCAAAATTTTTTTTAAATTTCTTACGGTGTCAAATTCTGTAAAAACAATATTAAAAAACTGAAAGAGTTATAAGAATTATTAAGGTAATATAAAAGGATGTAAATTTTTATTACGAGACATTGTTTTACAAAGGAAACATTTACAGTTCCTTAGTACTAAGGATCTGTTTTAATAAAAAAATATTGATTATTTAAATCTATAATTAAAATCTAAAATAATAACTTTAATTTGATTAAAAATTTTTAAATTTTAAATGGACATTTTCTCGTAGTAGAATTTTTTTTTAGATTCTCAAAAAAAAAAATTACTGTGTTTTTCAGAACAGCGTCTAAAATTTTTTTGTAATTTTTCTGAACGTTCCATTCAACTTTTTTATTTATAAACATTTCTTAATAGTGTAATTGTTTTTTTATAATTAATTTATTTTATAGAAAAATTACATTGGAGATCAGTAAAATTAGATATATTATTAAATATCTCGCGGGAAATATTTTAAAAATTCATTTTAAAAAGTAATTAAATTGAGTTTTAAACGATTTTCTTGTATGTATTTATATTTAAAAAGTTATTGGGAAATTCTTTTTGTCCTCGGTTTATTGTTCAACTGTTATACTGCAGGGAAACGGAGTCCTAAGTTTGGTCAAAGTGAAGCTATTTCAAACGAGATTACTCCAACTGCAATGCTCAGTTGATTTTACAAAGTGGAATTCTTATTTGATGTAAAAAGATGACTTCCCTACGGAGGAATCACTGTATGAAAACTCTACAATCGGAGGAAAACTTAACGTCCTATCCAAGCAGTGGGCACCAACTGTACGCCCAATCCATCCAAATTTTAATTATTAATAATTTTTCGTTGATAAATTTAAATGTATCTTGCAACAAAAAAAAAAAAAAAAAGTATTTTCCTATTAAAAGTATAATTAAACATAATCTAAAAATTGTAAAGAATTTCTGAACGAAAAACCTAACCCAACTTTAGAATTAATTAGCGTGCGAGAAATATTTAAATCTTTATCTGTTTAGCCTCCGGAACTACCGTAAGGTATTACTTCAGAGGATGAATGAGGATGATGTGTATGAATG
>JAAAKQ030119512.1:0-13070 GCA_010016005.3 Zanna intricata | reverse complement strand
ATTTCTCTCTTAAGCAAAGCTTCCGTTTCTTCTCGCATTTCTTTTACATAGGGTGAATTCTGTATTTAGCATTTTTGTTGCACGAGTTGTGGTCACTTTGGTTTCGATTTAAACTCCAGCTATTTTCATTAGAAAAATTTGATGACGAATTTTGTGGGTTAAGGGATAACCCGGGTGAAGCTGGATATACAATACTTAAAATATTATCTTTATATCTTTCATACTCGTTTAGTCGATAGAAGAATGCACTTAAGGGTATTAATACTAGTTATTGCAAATTTTCACAGAAAGCAACTTCTTTTGCATTCTAGTACTTAAATTCTTCACTATAGCGCTCTATTTACTATTCTAAATATCAACGAACTTCTTATACTTTCCGTATGCTTGCTTCTTATACTTTGTAATCTTCTTACCGTATTCACACTTATATAATAATTTATTTTATTTCAATGACCTGCTTTATATATTATTGTATCGTTACAAAGTATATTTTTTCCCCTTACATCTATACTCTTTTATCATCTCTCACTACAGCTTCGGTTTAAAAAGATAAATTCAGTTATTTAAATTAATGCTATCTTTTTTTTAAATAAATAAAAACTAATTTGAACTGTACTCATTGTTTTTCCAGAGATATTTCTTGCTATGATCTAAATTTTCAATGTAAATGAACGTTTAATTTTTTAGTATTTATTTATATTTCTTTACATCTTGTGTTCTATTTCGTTCCTAACGTTAAAATAAATACGCGGAAGATAGGAAAGTCTTAATTTATGAAGTGTACGATATTATATCATTTTCAAAGTTTCTGTTCAACTGGTTTTAAATAAGCAAATAATTTTTTTTTTTTCAAAATAAACTTTTTTTTTTCAAAACTTGCTTCAAAAATAAATTTTTAAATAACTATCGTACTCGGTGACGGAATAGTAGCGTTTCAGTCTTTCATCCTGTGGTCACCGGTTCGAATCATGGTCAGGCCTGTTATTTTTCTTACGATACATAAATTTCTATCTCATATTTCTTGCACAAGCTTTTAACTTATGAATTAATCATTGCAAAAAAAGTTATAATCATCTTTGCGATCTTTCTCAGTAACTAATATTATTGTTTTCACATTGACGTCAGTCGGTTTTTAACAATGCAGACGTCTATTAAGAATGAGTCGAGGTGTGATGAGTACGTTTTAAATTGTGACTGAAAATATTGTTTTTGTCTGTTTTTTAAATATATTTTATAATGTGATCAAGTGTGTAGCGATATGATTATATTTTACGTGTATGTAGAGCAGCTAGACTTTTGTTAAAATTTTTATACGAATTTGAATACTAGATCGTGGATACCAATGTTCTTTGGTGATTGGGTTTCAATTAACCACACTTCTCAGGAGTGGTCGACCTGAGATTGTACAAGACTACACCTCATTCACATTCATACACATCATCCTCATTCATCCTCTGAAGTAATATGTTACGGTAGTTCCGGAGGCTAAACAGATAAGGAAAAGTTAAAAAGCTAGATTGTTGTCAGTGTTGTGTCGATGAAGCGTTTAGTAAATGTCGAATCAATGTTGCTGTGGAGGACTTTCTTCATCGGTGAAAGAGAAAGCAATTTCAAACAAATAAACGATGAAAACTTATTTTGAACAGTCATCCAGATTTTACCTATAAATTCTAGGGTATATTTAAAAAATTATATTGCGTTTTTTTAATTACGATATTCATCATATTTCCTTACTAAAATCTGCCGGATCTGTAGATTTTGTACTAGCTGATGAAATTATAATTGCTCATTTGAAATAATTTTCGAATTTAGTCAGAAAGCCTCATTAGTCAGAACTATGGAGTTGTTAATAAATAGAATGAAATTATGTAGGTAGCGCAACGAGTTATTCCACACAATGAAGTATAAAAAATGCTTTCTCTACTGATAGCTTGAATACCATTTTTTAAAAAGATTAATTTCTTAACAATATATAAAATTCTGTTCATCTATATACGACTGACGTCAACCTTTATTTAATTTCTTGAAAAAAATATGGAATAGTGAAATTACATTACCACGAAAACAGGCAAACAATCTGGTCTTTTTTATGCCTATTTTTCCATAATTGCTATAGATTTTCTTCAAAAAAATTGTAAGTCACAGAAAGAAGAAAAAAAAAACAAGTTTAATTCGATACGGAACTTGCTTTTTTTCATGTAGTGGTTCATAAAATATAACTCCTCAACGACTTATTTTACATTGGTTATTATACAGCTAAAATTGAACAACCACCAAATCCTGTTATACTATGCAAAATTCACCCCTTCCTTGTAGATTACACAATCATGTCGTATACCAAAACAGTGCTGTGTGATTATAAGGAGGAAAATGTAATTTACATATGATTGAAATGGATGTCCTTAGTCGGCTAATTTAGAAATTTTAAGTGCACAAAGTAATTCTGCCTCAACTTACAGCTCGAATAGCAGGCTTTGATAGCAGATGTTGAAACTATTTGGAAGGAGGTATGAAGTTAATTATGCCTTTTGTAGGTATAGCTTATATTCCATGAAAAAAATTTCATCACTTATATTTGTAATACTCTTTGACTCAGGAGATGTAGAAATTTAATTAAACATACCCATGTCGGTCGGAAGAATATTCTTGAAGGGGTAATCTCTACTAAGACAAACAACGTTAAAAACTATTTAAACTTGTCTTTTTGCTTATGCAAGGTGTTTATGGTGGACATTCTTCAACTCTTTGAATCTTGTATTTAAATAAAAATATTAATTTGACATAAATTAAACAATAACGTTTTGTGAACTTATTTTTCTAGGTAAATGGTTTACAATCTCTAGATATTTTTTGAGTATGGTTGCAAATAAAATAACGACATTCTTAACAACGAGATGAAAAGTTAAAAAAATTAGATGCCATTTTTCGAGTGATTTAATATATTTTATATTTATTTTAAAGTAAAAGAAAATAATTTCATAAAAAAAAAAAAAAAAAAAAATCATTAACATGCTTCTTTTAAATCTCTTTAAACGTGCGTTTAAACATTTACTTGGACATGGATATTTGGACATACTTGGACATTTATTTTTTAATCTGTTAAATTGATGATCCGATGAAGAAAACTGACAAAAATGTTAGGAGAAATCTTTTTCATGTAGTTTGTGAAACGTAACAATATTTTTACGTATATATCCTACGTCGTCTTATTTTCAATGGTTCAAACAGGACCGGTTATCTGCCGTCGCGTGTGGGAACGTTATCTAAGTCAAATTAAGTCGATAGAAAAAAAATCGAATTATGCAGGCCGTTATTAACGTCTTCTGTTCGTTCCGATTCCGTTGTTTACATAGAACATGCCTCAAGTAAATATGCCAATTAAGCGAGTTTCTTTTGTACAATTCTAAATTTATCACCCAGTCACCGTAGGTATGAATCGGAAAGTAATTTATGCAGCTCCTTTGTGTTATTTCTGCCATTTTAAACACCTTTACTTTTTGCTATCTTTGATATATTTTACCCTAGCGTTGATTTCATTAACATTCGCTTCGACTGTTTCATAATTTATTTTTGATGTAGAATGTATTTATTAAATTAACAAGTATACTTCTATTTACTGTTTTATAATTTGATGCTTTTAAAATTTTCTTTATTGTTTATCATTTACATTCATCGACCCGGAATTCCCTTCGGTTTTATATATTTTACATCATTTTACTTCTTTAGAAAGAATAAATATTTTCTGTGGATATTATAACATTATCATATATCGTTTTATTCAGCTACGTTTTAATGCATTAATTAATTCTACTAATTTATTAAATCTTATAAATTAATAGTATTCGCTTTTGTTTCAGGGTATTAATTAATTCTATTTAACGTTCGATTTTTTTTTACTAATTACTCATGATGTTTCCATCTACTCATAAATTCGGTTTAAGATCAAAGCATTCAATTTCATAATTGAGCATCTTGTAGAAAATCATCCTTTAGCCCTCGAAGAATACAATTACATTACTATATCTCATGTTAATTAGGTACTTGGAAGTTGACGATTCTTAAAAATATTACGTTTTCTTTTTCCAATTATTTCTTAATATTTAATACAATTTCATTCATATACGGAATTTCATTCCGTACCAAGATTCAGTTAAAACCCTCTTTTATATCCATTTACCGTTTGCTTCACACTACGAATCGAATTTACAGATATTAATTTAGTAATTAGTTTGGTATTCGATTCTAATTTTGTAATGTATTGTATATATTACTACTTCTGCCCACTATATTCCGTGTTCATCGAACGTATTCCGAAAAAATGTAATTACTCTTCCTTTACGTTAGAAAACTTTGTATAAGTAAATTTGTCTTCAACAGCGCATCTCGTTAGAAAAATTGATTTAAAGATAACGGATTTAAATTCATACTATATGCTAAACCCATCTTACAGTCACAATTTACGCTTTGAATTTCATTATGCTCGTCTATGGTTTTGTAAAACGATGATTTTATTGTAATTTTCGAACTGCAGAGCTGTGTAGATTTCAATATTTGTATTATTTGATAAAAAATTAAATTAAAGACACAAAGTGCAAATGAAAACATTCAACAATTACTATTTAGATTTATCCCGGTCGTCAAAACTAACAGATCTCTCATTTTAAGTATATTATACAATATATTTAGAAATATGAAAGCCAAGCTTTCTTTTAACATATTTTTCCATTTCGGATACCATATTGCTTTTTACTGAAATAGCAATTTCTATAATTCTTTTGTGAAGAAACAATACGTTTATTGTTCTTTTAAAGCTCCAATAAATTTATTTATAAACACTTAATTTAAGTTAGCAAAGTTTACGTGACCTTGATTGACCTTATCTTACCCTACTCAACGGCATTTGTAAGTGTGTCTGTGTGAGCATCTACGTAGCTTAGCACCGAAGTGTACCGATCACTAGCGAAAAATCCTTAATCGTTAGTACAAGTCTCGTGATGGTCAGGTTTACTTTTTATATTCAAAAACTTCTTAAAAACCACTCTTATATTAAATGCATTAAAAAGTAGAAAATAAATATATGTAAAAAAAAAACTGTTTAAAACATCACTCTTAAATTACATCTTATGGCTGATGAATGGCTTAAAGAGTGGGGTGCGAATTCGCAAAAGAAAAAATTGGCAAAAGCATCAAGTTTTTAATTTGAAGCTATGACTTTAACATATTCTTATATATCACTATCAAAGCTTGTTATCAAATCCATTTGAGATACCGTCCTAAAATTATTTTTTACATTTTGGTGCTTTTAATTTAAGAGTGGTGTTTTAAATTTTTTTTACATATTTTTTATTTATTTGATTGTTTTTCTTCATAAACTAATAATATAACCAATAAGTAGGCACCAGATGTACCGATCACTATCGGAAAATCCCGATTCGTTAGTATCAATCTCTAGAGCTAAATTTCTAATTTAACTTTCGTTATATCAATTTTCATCATTCAAAAAAAAAAAAATTTTTTCATAAGAAGTAATCAATTTTTAACATCTATAATCCCATTCAGAAATGCCGCCCGTACCGCCTAGTTGTGGAAGCGTGCCGTAGGCACGCCCTGCCTACGATAAAAAATAATAGACGATTAAAAGAAAAGTCAGTTTTTACACAAATTACATTTTATTCCAACAGATTCTGGCTGACGACCCAGCAAAATGGCAAAAACGAGAAGGGCGGAGTAGAGATTATATAATTTGAAAAATAAATGATTTTCAATTATAAATTATAATTGTTTTTTGAATTTACTTTTTGAAGTTTACAAATATTTTATTAAAACACCTGCCTTCATGCATAATAATTTTAATAAAATTGATTAAGGAGTGTATAAAAAAATAAATCGTTTCTGGTAGCGAAGTTTTCTTTGGGTTGTTGCTTTAATTGATTTGTCCCAAACTTTCTTCTGGCTGCGACAAATATATTGCAACTGACGTCAAAGAGGACTCGGTCAAATTGACGGAATGTGAAGAGACGTTGCTTCTTTGGCTGAATGTTATCTGCATTTCAGTACTCTTTGATTTCTGATTTGCAAAGTACATTCGACGACTAATGAAACACCCTTTCTTTTGTAACGTTACTATCAAAATATAATATGATGTACTATATTATATCTATCTGTATTCTTTTGTAGGAAATACTAGCAGAAGATTATTGTTTCCCGTGTAAGTAAGATATAAAATTAATTGTCGGTTAGCAAAGAAGGCTACCAGACTTCCACTATTTACCCATCCTAGCAAGAACAATCTTATGATTTTGGCACCTAATAGATAATCTACTTTAATATAGATATTATTACTATTTTTTTAAATATAATAAAAGCGAAACAATCATTTGTAAAGGAGTTTGTAAAAAATTAGTTTAAAAAATTACGGCTACAAATGTATTCAAAAAAAGTAAAATATTAATTTACATTTGCTTTCTGGGGTTAAAAGAGTTTTCTATTTTTTTCGATGAAATATTAATGTGATTACCAATCCGAAATATCATCTTTCACTTCTTATAATAACAATCAGTAGAGGGATGATTTTTAAACTTATTAAAATTTAGTAGCCAGATTAGCTGAGAGAATGTTTTCATTTAAACTTATATTCCCCGATAACACTTATACGAAATAAACGTATAAAAGTTTCCTCATAAATCCTAGCTTCAAAATATAAACCCTAGCTTCATATTTCCTACGATATTTATCACATACCTCATCGAATCCATCAGTAAATCCATTTACTAGTTTCCATTATGCATTAGTTAGGTATAAATTGCAAGGGATAATACCATTATCAGGATACATAAATAATTGATTGTTTCCATTATAATCGCTATAAAGCTAGCCATTTCCATTTTATTCTCGCTTCCTAATAAACCTAACCCTTTTTTTTCTGTTAGATATATTATTAATAAGTTTTAGAAAGCAAAAACACAAAATGTTTTTGGATACAATTTTTAACGATGATTTAATCAGTTTATAATGCTTTAAAGATTTATATTCAGGTCAAAAGAATTATGTTTCATGTCTTTTAATATCATACCTAAGTACTTTTTTTTGTTTTATTTCTTTAAGTTTTCTTTTTTGTGAGTAGAAATAGATTTAAGACGTAATATTGAAAAGAACGTGAAACGCACTATTAAGGAAGTAGAGGCAGGTCTGACCTTAACAGTAAAAGAATTACGTAAAGATGTATACACTACATCTTTTGTAACAATTGGAAAGCGGCGAACAGCTGAAATATCTATTCAAACTTTGGTGGAGATTAATTGCCTGGTGTTGGACAGAATTACCAACGGTTTCTCCGGTTGGGGTGGCTGATTTCATCCGGAGGGACTGGCCGAAAGAGGCGTATAAGCATACCAAAATTGGAATACCGGACAGAAGAAAAGGTGATCTTAACAACTTGGCAGTTATCGAAGTCGTGGTGTTGTAGAGAGCAGATTACTGCATAGACTTGCAGCTAGGCATCCCCAAGTTGCATGGATTCTTAGAGGCCCAGAGATTGCGGCGGGTAATGTTATCACTGTGGAACTAGAGGCCAGCTTGATTAGAGCTAGGAAGAATGAAGTCCTGTAGCTAATATGTTCCATCTCTTGTGGGTCGATTCGGGGTCCAAAGATACCTATGGAGCTTGTCGTCATTTTCGATAAAGCCAGAAAGAATGGTGGCGAGAGCCTGGATATGGCTCAGAATGAGATTTACTGACAGACTATTGCTCTATTGGTGAGACACATAATGGAATGTGAGGGGAGAAATACCGGACACATCTATCACATGGTGGCACCCCCCGGCAGGATTCCAGCAGACTGGCGTCTGGAGGCGATAATCATAACATCAATCTGAACTGTTAGGATCAAGACTGCAAGATTTTCTTCAAAAGGAATTTTCTTTAAAAAAATATAAAAATTTCGGGCTTTCAAAGCCGACAAAAAGGACTTTCTCAGTACTTTGTTGATGAAAATAATTTGGTTTATTGCTCAAATATTGATGAGCTTATGTTGCACTTAGGAAAAGTTCATAGACCTGAGGACTGGCGCCTTTTGATAAATTCGTCCAAGAATAGTTTGAAAGCTGTTTTACTACACAAAGGTAACAAATATTCTTCGATACCAATCGCTTATGGTATTAATTCTAAAGAGACATATGATGTGATGAAAGACGTTGTTGAAAAAATAAATTATACCAAAATATAGCTGGAACATATTTGATGATTTTAAAGTTATAGCTATTTTGTTAGGCATGCAGTGAGGCTGTACTAAGTACATGTATTTTCTTTGCGAATGGACAGCCAAGCTAGGGATAAACAGATGTTACTATAGAGTAGAAGAAACGAGACAGCTTAACTCCAAATGGAAAAAATATTGTTCATGAGCCCTTAGTTGAACCCAAAAAACATTTTTACCCACTCTCATATCAAGCTATCAAGCTAGGACTAATGAAAAACTTTGTAAAAGCAATGAAGTAGCATAGTCTCGAATTTTTATACATCGGGCGGAAATTTCCGAATGTAAGCGAAGGAAAAATTAAAAAATGAATATTTGTTGGTCCTCAACAAATAAATTGTATTTAACTCGATGTAGAAAGTTCTGTAGCTAGGGCTCCATTTAAAGACGTTTGCAAACTTTTCTCGGCAAACAGAAATCCAACAGTTATTTTGTTGGAATTTGATATTGTTAATAAATTTTTTACTTCATACAGAGCTATGGGATGTAATATGTCTTTGAAAATACATTTCCTCCGCCCACGTCTGTATTTTTTCCCGGACAACCTTGGAGACGTGAGCGACGAACATGGTGAACCTTTCCACCAAGGCATTTCGGAGATGGAAAACGGCTATAAAGAGAAATGGAATACTAACATACTAGCTGATTACTGTTGGACATTAATTCGGGATGTGCCTGAGTCTATTTATAAAAGAAAAGCATCAGCGAAATCATTGTAACATGGGTTTGACCATGCAAAATTATAAATTTTATAGATTTTAATTGTATTTTTCCTTATTTATTTATTTATTTTTTTTGAAGCGTAATTTATATAAAACTAAGGGTTATAAAATATTTTATTTACAGATTTGTGATGTTGCAAAAAGGCAATTTTAGAAATGGTATCACACTTAAAAAAGAGAACATTAAAAAAATATTTTTTTGTCTATCATTGTTATGAGATAATGAAGAAGTTATTGGAAGTAAATAAAAATAATTTAAAAAAATGTCTTCTAGCAAAAGTAATTATAATTACTAGTCTAAATATTGCGTTTACTATTAGAATCGGTAAAAATTATATTTTCTAGCAAACTATTATCAATAGTTTGTTATTATCTGATAGTTATTATAGTAAAGGATGTGAATCATTTAAAAAAATAAATATATAAAAGTTCAAAATGGTTTTTTCAGATAAAAATGGTGATATACTACTACATTTTATTTTCATATTTTAGCAGTATTATTATTGTTGTGCTAACATCTAAACTCTCATCCAGACTGTTCTGGTGTCGAATCTCGGCCAGACATGTTTATCCGCAAAAAAATTCATTTTTTGTCATAAAAAGAAAATCGGTCATAAAAAACAGTGTAATTGCTAATCTGTAGTTGTCCGAACGAAGTAAATTATTAAATAAAAGTTATTTTATTTTTACTTTAGATGCCTCGATTCAGATGAATGAATAAATGAGATTAATTAATTGTTTTTTTTTAAATGTAACCTACTTTTTTATCTTAACGAATCGTTGGAGATAATGAAAATTGCGCAACATTTTAATAGAGGTGTACTGTGGATGGTCTATTTAATTAGGAAATTTAATACGCTGTAGATTTAGAACGAGAACACAATTTGAAACATAAGCCATAAAGTTGACAGAAATACGATGTGAACCGAACCGAGAGTGATGTAAAAATTTAAATTTAAATTAGTTTTATTTAGTAATAGATGAAGTGAGTTTGAAAGTAATTTCACATACGGCATTACATTATAACAAATACGAGATATGTCTACATATATATTTGCATATTTTTATTGCGTATCAATGAAATTACTTTTAACAGGTGTTATTGTAGAAAGCAAAATTAAACTATGTCTTCCTTATTCCAGTTAAAATAAATTTCTGTATGAAGTGAAAGTTATTTCTAAGTCGGAAGTGTACATTCCCTAGTTCTTACATCTGTATCTCATACGCCTGTTGTAATTAATCTTGTATGAAATCGCATGCAGAACCGAGATAAATTCAAACCGTTCGGAGGGGAAGGAGAAGAGCCCGAGCAGTAACGAAACAGTCGGGAGACGAACGGTGATGCGAGATACAGAGAAATAGCGAGAGGTGTTCGTTTCTGTAATGTGTGAGCCGCACTAAGAGCCGGTATTCGTAACGCATCTCCTTCAATTCCCTATCTACCTTCCCTCCTTATTTATCAAGTCTGCTGTCTACTCGGTCCGCCCTTAAGACTCGAAATAGGGATGATTCATCCCCCCAGAACTGCTTGCAATGCACCTATTTACCCAACGTTATGTTGTCGAATGAAGCACTCCTTATTGGTTTCGTTTGATCTCATTCGACATCGCTGGCGGCGAGTATCTCACCTACTTGCTTGCACCGGCATGCTCTTCTTATATGCGTGTGCATAAACGTTTGTAATCACAAAACGCAAGCAAGCATTCTTACTCGCTAATAAATACCTTTCCCCTTTTAGTGTAAACATACAAAGCAGTGAATATACGGTGACAACATTTCATCTGTTTGTAATTTAAAATCTAAAAGCGAAAAATGTATATTTTTACATTTCATAAAATTATATGAAACTACCTGAAAAATAACTTTTTAATTTTTTAAAACAACTTTTAATTTTTTTTTAAGAATTCAGAAAAATTATAAACGCTTATGACTAGTTGAAGCCATAACCGAGCAGTTTTATGATATGATACGAACGGTTTTATGAATCGCTTCTGAAAATAAAGATCAAGAGTTAAGAATAAGTATTCTACGTTAGGCCTACTGAAAAAAGCGTTAAGGTTTTCGGTGCTTTTTCTATTATTCGCAAATGTTGCTGCACATCAATATATAGATCTAACCATAATATATATAAAAACAAACGGAATTATGGCTAAGTTCTTGATGCGAACGTAAATAATTCCTGAACGACAAAGATGATAAGCACTTATTCGATCGACATATGTTTTTGTTTATACATAAAGTGATGATTAGTTGTTAATCATCATTTATCTTAAAGTCAGCTTAAGATAATTCCTAGAGTTGATTTGTCCTCTTGTTTTGTGCCTTTTGTCACTTTCAACATTTCATGATTTGATAACGAAGGGTTTTCGTTGCACAAGTTTCATATCATTACGATTGTTCCGACAGTTTCTCTAAGACAATACTTTTTTCTTTTGCCCTGTCTTTTATAATTTTTGTCTGTGAATCGTATTAATCGTTTCGTTTATGTGGTTATACTTTTCTCTTGGTTTTTACCTCTTGTCTTTCCTCAGATTTTTCAGCATAGTTCTAGAGCTATGCTCCAAGAAAAAAGTACGGTAATCAGTCAAAAAATTGTTTTGTGCGAAGTGAATATTCATATAAAATGTAACTTTTAATACGTTTTTAAAAGCAAAGATAGAAAATGATCAATAAAAATATAAAATTTAGTTTTTATTAATAAGTCAGGATTTGTAAACGATGTAGAATAACACGATGTAGGTTTGAGTATTTAGTATTCTTACAGGTAAGCTAATACTCCTGCAGTCACAGTAACATTTACAAAATTTTAAAAGAGTAAGAAGAAATGGGTCAAATTAATCCTTCGAATATTTTAAATGGGATAAAATTTAATTGATAAAAATCGGAATAATATTAGGTATTAGGTGGAATATTAGCTATTTAAATTCGAAAATGGTTGATTTTTCAATTTAAAACTGAACGTCATTACTGCTGACGTCCAGTAGCAGCTTAAGCGTAATGATAGATAAGATCTACAAAATGTTTTTCTTGAAATAAATAAATATGTATGTGATTTTACTAAACACGTAAACTCTCCGAATTGGTGTTAAGTATTAGATTATCAATGTATCATTCGATACATCCATTACAAACAACTAATAAACTAAAATAAAAGATTAGTATTAAATTTAAACGCATTACGCAACGTACCAAATTTTATAAGGTAGTAAATACTTGAAATTTGAAGACTGGTTTCAATAATAAATATAAAGTTTGAATTTTTTTCCCTGTTTTTTATGCGAACTGATTATTAATCAGGGACATTTTTCTGTTAAAGACGAAAATAAATATTTAAGTAGATATATACTTTACTGAACTAAAGAATAATAAGAGATATAAATATAAAAATTATAAATAAAAATAGGATGTTGAGGAAAATTGAAACGGTACTCGTTCATTTACAAATTGAATTTTTCTCTATATCCACTTCTATTTGTATTTTCCCTTCCAAAGTATCTTTAAAGTAAAATTAAAGATATATGCCTAATGAGGTAGAGTAAAAAAATACTGAGGTCTTGTGTAGAAAGTAATATGTAAATTCTAAATTATATTTAGGAATAGTAAAAAATAGAAATTAAAAAAGATTTGTGGAATATTGCTTTTATGAAAACAGTTCATGGATAATATAAAACAATAACGGAAAATACTTGATGGTTTTTGGATATGATCTTACGGGAGAATGTTGAAAATAGATGGAAAGTTATAAAAAAATATTAGATACGTAGTTGGAAGGTAAAAAAAGAATAGTGCATAAATAAATAAATAAAAAATATCTTAACGGAAAAAATTTATTAGAAACAAGAAATTTAAAAAATAAAAATTGCAAATAAAGCTGGAAAAGTGAAAAATTAGTGGAAGAAACGGGCGTTAAGAATAACACTAGTAGATCCATATGCCATTAAAAATTTTTATCCGGATTTGAATACTAGATCGTGGATACCGGTGTTCTTTGGTGGTTGGGTTTCAATTAACCACATTCCTCAGGAGTGGTCGACCTGAGATTGTACAAGGCTACACTTCATTCACATTCATACACATCATCCTCATTCATCCT
>JAAAKQ030119490.1:0-13822 GCA_010016005.3 Zanna intricata | reverse complement strand
TAGTTTGTATAATCTATCTATCGCTTCTTCACCAGCACTGCGCAATAATTCTGCTGGTATCCTATCTATCCCAGGAGATTAAAAGATTAATGATATCAAATAGAATATGAGCGTAACAGTTTAAATTTCCATTCTCTTTTTATCGACGAGGTTTTGGTACAAGTTGGTTTTCGTTTAGGAATCTAGAAAGAGATGAAATAAGGAGAATTGTTGTATAGAGGAAGAGATTACAGCATACGCACTTCAAGTTTCTAAACATCATATTGAAACGAAAAGAAATCAGATGTTTACTTAAGGAGTCATATAAGAGAAGAATGGAAACATTTAATAGGTGTGCATCAGTTAAGTCGAACAATAGTAAGAAGAGAGATAAACCGCTAAACATTTGTGAAGAAGAGAAAGAGAGCATGCGCATTAGAGTTTACAGCACTGGTAGTGGGAGTAAAGAAAAGAATCATTGAATCGGACAAACGATTCTTATTTAAGGATCCTTTCTGGGAATCGAATCTTTCGATTTGATTCCTGAAAAAGAATCCTTTATCCCACAGTTATTTCCTGATCTTTAACAAACTTTGAATCAATATTAAACACATTATAGCGACATTTTATATTTCATCCTTTTATTTATCTTTTTTACAGGCTAGTAAATTTGTATTTCAATAAAAAGCTTGATAAAGTACACTATATTTCTTTTATGTCTCATATATATATATATATATATATATATATGTATTTATCCACATTTATTTGTATTAATCCTTCTCTCTTCTGTGATTGTAATATAAAAAACCTCATGCCTCTTTCTTTCACAGATACAAGTTCTAATTAATAAGGAGGTCTTTATTACAGAAACGTTTTTTTTCTCTAACAATGGAAGTTATCCTAACAAATCACAATCTGGAGAAGGACTTCCTTGCAGTTCCCTCAGATTTTTTTCTTGTAGAAAAAAATTACAAAAGATCTTTTTGTTGGATAATAAAAAGTATCATTCCGTTCTCGGAATTGAGAGACGGTTTGTAACATTTGAGGAGGTGCTTAGAGATTTAATGAAACTTTGTTTCATTACATAAACATAATTTTTTTCTGCTTTTGTAATGAATAAATTCAGTGAAATAAACTGTAACATCTTATTATGACTACTGCCAAATAGAAACTGGTAGTGAATTAATGCAGGTTACTCCATGAGCCATTGGGCATTGCCATCGCAAATTTTTATGCAGATTAGTGTAGAACAGGACATTCTTTTGACAATCATTTTAATGATACTTTTAAATAAAAAAAATTGAATAAGGAAAGAAACTACTCGTGGAGCATGTCCTGATTTTGTGAAACAGGTTATAGAAATTTTTTGTCTCCGAGAATCCAAAAGTGACAGAAAAAAGAACAAACTCTGGTATTTTATAACTATACTGTAGTGTTTCAGTAATGTAGGCCTCATGGGACGAGCCCTAATCCTTTTAGAGAATTTCTTCTACATATGAGGATTTGGAGTGAAAAAAGCAAGTGTCCATTTTTGTCATGCATATCCCCACATTTTACAACTATTCGGCTGCATTCCACTCAGTTGGCACCTCTCCCCCCCTCCAAAAACTGTCTTTTTTTTCCCTAATATGGCAAACAAAATAAATCTCAATTCAACCAACTTTATTGGGAACAGCTTGAAGCTGTTCCCAATTCCCTTAGCCAATTGCTGGCTAAGTTGGCTGTGACCAATCACAGATAGAAGAATGCTACATCCCAAAATGTTTTTTCACTTCATATATCAGCTGAGTGTGAAAATATAACATATCATGGCCTCTACTGCGTGTAAAAGAATTGTTCAATTAACATACTCTAAAAGCATCAATGAGCAAGTTCACAAAATAAAAACACAACATAAATTTACAGTGGCAAATTAATTAATCTGAACACAGTATTTTTAACAGAAAATTTCATTTTTGAAATAAAAATGTTTAATAATCAAACTTACTCAAATTGAATAGTTATGTGTCCTTTGTTTATAATTATCTCATTCAGAATTGATTTTGCTAAGATAGAATAATGATTTTTGATTTCTTCATCTCAAAATCAAACTTGTATTACTGAACTAATAACATCAGTTTTTTTGCTACAATTCATTCTCCTGTCTTCTTTTTAGTATAGCACACATTTTCAACGAGATTCAGGTCAGGGGAGTTCGCTGGCCACCCGAACACTCACATTTCTTAGTTTTTGAAGAACTCTTTTGCTTTCTTTGATGTGTAACATGATACAAGGTCTTAATGGAAAATGACTTCTGGGTTCTTTTACATAAGTGGGACTATACATCATATGTTAATGTGTTGGTCCGATTTCATCATCCCATCTATAGGCATAAATGCTCCTGGCCCTTCTCATGCATAAAACATTCCCCAAAACATCTTTTTGGTTGGATGTTTGGGAGCTTGTTGCAGATATGCTAGCGTAGTAATCTTCTCATCTGTTGACTTCCAAATGTGGGCTATTCTCTCCCCTTAGACAAAAAAATGAGCCTCGGCTGAAAAAATAACTTTTTTCCACGTCTCAATGGTCCATTCTTTTTGTTCTTTTGCTTACTGAAATCTTTTTGTCTTCATAATCTGTGTAAATAACTACTTCTTTTTAGGTTTCCGAGCAATCCTTCCCACTGCCAACCATCTTCAATGAACTTTCATATCAGAAACATTAGCCTTACTGGCTGTCTTCAGCTGACAACTGTGGATTAATTTTGCTTTTTCTTATTAGTAATCAATTCTGTTTAAGCGGTGGTTTTTTTCTGTCCACATTTTTCTTTTCTCTTTGGAGAGATAGAACCTGTTTCCCTAAACCTTTTCACGATTTTATTTACAGTACCTTACCCCACACTACACATACTGGCAATCTAACTTAAGAGTCATTTCTGTGTGTTCGGACAGAGTGTAACAATTTCTCACAGCTTTCCAGAGGTTATATCCATTGGATTAACTAGAAACTAATAACAAACTTATATCAGAAACTCACAAAGTCACCAAAACTAATTGACAATAAATTATAAAAGTACAAAACCACTAATGTATACAAACTAACAACATAACCTGAAACACCAAACAGCCATCTTAAGTTTCTCTTAAAGGTTTCTGGAAGTCATTACACAAAACCCTCCTAATCTTACTAGTTCTCTCTGTAACTCAATATTCCAACTGTACATATTTCACCTTTTTCTTATTTTTTTTTTTTGTAATTCAATTGAATATGTTTGTATTCATATAACCATTATCATTAATATTATGTCAGCAATTTATAACTTTTTTTTTTTTGTTTAACCTCCTGGACCACTGTTAAGATATATCTTCAAGAGGATGAGATGAATGAATTGTGCATATGTGAAAAATGCCATGCCTGACCAAGATTCGAACCCAGGATCTTCAGATGAAAGGCCGAGATGCTATCTCTCGCGCCACGGAGGCCGGCAGCAGTTTATAACCTACCATTTTCAAATGCATCAAACTTCTACTGTTTTATGTTTCCTTCTATCTCCCTTTTATTTAGAAGCTGCAGTTTCCCAAACACTGTTTTATTCTAATTCTTTTTGTTTCAATTACTGTGATTAACCACTGTGATTATTTTTCTTTTCTCTTTTAAAATACTGTACAGCTTTCCAAACTTTCTTTCAGTAGTTTCTACCAGAGAACAAAAAAAAATACCTTTCCTTCCCTTTACTTCTTTAAATAGTTTAAGGCTGTTTTTATAATTTTTCTTTATTCTTCTGAATGTTCTCTATCTATAAGTTTCCAATCTTTTGTCCATGTCAGCCTTCTTTATTTTCCTTCTTCTAGACTCTCATAGATAATCTGAACTCCTTCAGTATTTTCACTTAAGAGTAAACTTGATGCCCTTCAAATTCATCACCTTTTTCACTGTCTAGAATTATATAACTAGTGCTGATACATTCTGTATCATCCAACTTTTAATTAATAACTGTTAAAGTTATTAACTAAAGTACAACTATTATTGTTAATAAATACTATTATTGTTGTACTTAAATTTCAACTTTCTTACACTATTAAAAACAGATCAAAAAGTATCTAAGATAGTCAAGCTGCCACTATGTAATGCAATGACAAAACCATTATTATACTGACCGACTGAGTAGAGTATAATTTTGTAGTTGAGTAACAGAAGATTAAAAATAAAGAATTATCCTTAACAATTCCTTATCATAGTAGTAGATTATTTCTAAAAATAATTTTCTATTATTCATCTACAAAATTATGTTTTATTCATTTGGTCACTTTATTGGTGGTTTTATCATTGCATTACATTATGATAGCTTACTCACCATAGATAAAGTAGACATTATTATATTCATTATAAACTTAGTAAATTTAGTAAAAATAAATTTAAAAAAATATATATCAGCCTTTTTTTGTATGAAAATGATCAATGTTGCTTTTAATTTTATGATGAAATTTTGAGCGCCTGGATGTAAGAACAGATGGGTGTTCTTAAGAGACCAATTCAAAAAGACAAAAAGAATTCCTAAAGGAGGTCAATTGGCAGAAAATTCAAAAAAATGGAAATATGTTGATCACTTGTCATTTTTAAGATCTTTTATTTGTGATAGGCCATCTGGGACCAATATTAATAGCCATTTAGGAGAATCTGATTACAAAGAACAACAAAATTTCAATCTTCAACCAGAAAATAATAACCAGTGTGTAACTTCAGAAGAACATGATCTAAATATTCATTCAGTTGGAAGGAATAGAAAACAGTCAGAAAAGAAACATACATCTGATCTCCACAAAGTCAGAAAGCCACATTCACTTTCAAAAGGAAACAATAAAGAAATTTTATGTTCAGCATTACTTAAGCATTATCTTATTAATAAGAATAAAAATAAAGCTGATCCTTTAGAATGTTTTTTTAGTGGAGTGAGTGCAACAGTCAAACAACTATCACCCTACTATCAAAATATTGCAAAATCTAAAATATTCTCCATAGTTACAGATTTAGAGATGAAGCAAATAATGGAAAAAAAAAGTAACTCAAATGAAAATTTATCAGTTAAACAAATTAATCAAGCCCCAACACATCCACATGAAGAACAATTTAATAATAACAACTACACTACTAATGATCAACCTACCCAGAAACTTAGCACATTAAATATAAATGTACCATCTAGTCTTTATAACATGCAGTCAAAGTTAACATACAATGAATTTGATAATCTTTCCTCTTTTTATGCGCTTCACTCATCAAATACAAGATTGGAAGGTATCATTGTTTGATTTTGTGTAAAATATGTTGTGTTTTTCAGTATCAGGTATTTAAGAATATTGTTCCACAAAAGGATGTAAAATCATTAACTGTCATGTTTAAATTAGTAAACCTATATGAATATAGAAAAAGTTGTGAGTATATTATAAAATGTCTTTGTTGTCCATATTGTACGTATGAATAAAAATATATGAAAAAATTATTAACTTTCATTATTTTAAAAAATAAACTAATTTGCATTTCATCATTTAATGCAGTGTATTTTATCTTCTGGCCACAAACCTGACAAACTACTCATAATATTTGTTACTCAGAGTATGGTAAAGAGATGTATTTATTCTGTAGTGTATCTTGACGCCTGTCTTGTGACGATCCTGGTCACCACATCACCTCCTCTGTTCGTAGCCCTGATGGGCTTTACTGTAGGACATCAGTTTAGAAGTCTAAAACCTTCATGGGTTTAGAGGTTTAAAACCTAATAACAGCAACACAGTCATCAGTTTGGCCTCTGATGCTACTGATAACAGTGCCTCAGCAGACATTTCCATCAATGCTTTTACACAACTTATTATACTGATCAACAAAAAAATTTTTTTTTTCCATCACAAAACTTATAATATGTGTAGTTATTATTATTTTTTCATTGAATTTAAAAATGTAACTGGTTTTTCTCTATAACATAAGGCTTTTTAATGACAGGTGATTTAAATTGTTTAGTTTTTTACACAATACAATAAAATACATGCTTACCTAGAAAGCATGATGCTTGATGGAAGTGTCAATTTTCTTGCCATATTTTTTTTTTTGTTGTATTCTGTTTCAGGTCTATCTGTTTTAAGTGTCCAATAATAATCTGCAAGCATGTTTGGACCCCACTTTCCCTGATATCGTTTTTCTATAATTGAAATGCCCTGATGAAACTTTTTTTTTTTGACGATAATGAAGGAATGCCATTTACGCACGCCACTGCGGGGTATTCGCAGGGTTGTGTGCGGCTCGGACCCAGGGTGCTATGCGTCCCAGGCTAGCTAACTGGCTAACAGGCTCCGCCAAGATGTTATTAGGCATAAATAACCTGCCCTATACCAATTAAACTTCCCTCACCGCTCTTTTCCCCCGCGAGACCAGACCTGCAATTAAGCATAACTCAGTCTTGGAGGGGAATATTCCCACTGTACTCAGAATTTCTTCTCTTCATCTATCTCTCCCAGGATCTGTAACATATAATCAAAAAAGATACGATAACCATTCACCCATCATCACTCACACATACACCGACACTTTAAAGTTAGATTCCCCCCTGATGGAACTGCTCCCCATGTTCGTCACTCACTGCTCCAAGATTTTGTGGGAAGAAATGGAATGGAAAAAATGGATTTTCAGTGACATATTGCCCCCCATGAGTCTATATGATGTTAAAAGATCACCTACTATTTCTTTGTAATTTTCTTCTTTATGATTTCCTAAAATGTTTTTTACAGACACTCTTGAATGATGTCCAAGCAGATTTTTTGGCCTCATTTTAACATTTGGTTGATCTTTTAACATTAACTCACTACAAATGTAACAAAAAGAGTCTGGTTTATTTGCACAGTTTCTAGGCATTGTGCCACTTTATATTTTAAACACATAAAAATTACTTAATTGTAAATTAACAAAGAAATACACTACTAAACAAATTTAGAGACATAACTGAATGCCTACTTCCAAAATATGAATTTACACTGCATGAAACTGGCAACTCTTATGATTAGCCATAGTTGTGACACATTTCTAAATCATCAATCAGCATGAGTAATTGCTGTACAAAAATAATTACTGTTCTCAGTTATGATTAATCTCAATAAATATCTATTACAAACAATTCTAAGAGTCATCAATAATAATATGTAACAATATGATGTTTAATGTACACTATAATATGTAATGATAAATAGGGCATAACAACAAAACAGAGGGCGATAGAAAAATTCTGAGAACATTTTTAAAATCAACGAAAAAAGTACTTTTAGAATGTCAATTTAGTTGCTTTGTGACAAAAATGTTGTTGGCCAGTGTTTTAATGCCTTTGTATGGCCTCTTCCAACCACGACCACCTGCCATAACTTACAACCCTCATATATCGAAGTAACTGATTCGCAGAAGTGTCATCCCCGTGCCATCCTGCAACATCAAAGGTTTCACATAAAAATTCTTCCTATATCTAATTTTAGTTTTATTAAAGCACTCAGATCAGTGCTTAACTGCGTCTTCATACAATAAAACAAATGTTGATCACAACAATGACAATTTTGTCCTACAATTCATTATACTCTCTTAATTTATTTAAAAATCAAGAAACAGATTCACAGATCAATGAAAACATATCCTATCTCTTTCCCACATATCTTGATAAAGTAGGCACCCAGCTGGGCCCCTAGCTAACACACTGGTTGCTATTCTATCCATACTTATTTTACTCTCTAAACTTGTTGGACTCAAAAATGTAATCACTGGCTAATTGATATATGTAATCAATTTGGAAAGAAATTGATTAAAATGTAATATTACTGTACTTCCAGTGACATTCACATCAAACCAAATTTGCTGTTTCATGATTTTATGAAAACTTTTGTTTTGCTATAAAATGGCATATAATCTGATAAGTGTTTTGAAAACCCTTTTACATTTCTTTTCAAAGAACTCTAAATTTGAATCACTTGTATGATTTATGTTAGAGATTGTATATTAGCTTTTTCAGAGGTGACAAAATAGAACTGCTTCAGCATTTGTTTGCAAGGATGAAAGGGAATCGTGGGAAAAACATTATCGTAGCATTATTAAAAAGTTCAAAACGACAAATTAAAAAATATAATTTAGTTCTTTCAACTATTAATTCATAAAAAATAATATAACAAATAATATTGATTCAAACATGGAAAGCTATTTAAGTTTTAAAATTAGAACCCAATAAAATAATTCTAGAGGCGTTAATTGCTAATCATTTAAGTATAACTTAAACAAAATATGCAAAAAAAATTCAGGTTTATTTAAATAATAGCCATTATTTAGATATTCATTGACAGAGTAATTTTTTTTCTATAAAAGAAAATCTTTTAATTTCTCTTTAAATAAATTGACTGAAAATATAAAAAAAATATATAAATTTGAAAAGTAAATAAACTGAAAAATATTTTAAATCATTAGGTATTTTTAAAAATATATACAAACTGAAGCATATTGAATCATTTTTCATCAACTGAACTATACTGCTGTGTAATGTGAAAATGATTCTGTTGTTTGCTACAAGCTATTGATTTATGGAAGTGTTCTCTGGGATGTAAGGATGTCATAGAAGCACTGATGCAAAAAGAAACATCTTTTTACCAAAGAACAAAATTGTGATATGACATCCCAACCCCTGTATGGGAAGACACCCACCAAGTGATAATTCCGGTTGCCACACCACTCCTCCCGTTCCTAGCCCTGATGGGCTTTACCGGGAGTCATCTTATTGCATTTCAGGAATAAAAAACATAGCTGGAACATATGTGGTGATTTAAAAGCTATTTTGTTAGGCATGCAGTTAGACTATACCAAGTACATGTGTTTTCTTTGCAAATGAGACAGCCGATCTAGGGATAAACATTATATTAACAAAGAGTGGAGAAATGAGACAACTTAACTCCACCAAATGGGAAAAATATTTTTCATGAGTCCTTAGTTGAACCCAAAAAAATATTTTTTCCTCCTCATTTCAAGCGAGGACTAATGAAAAATTTTGTAAAAGCAATGAAGAAGGATTCTCCCAGATTTTTGAACATTAGGTAGAAATTTCTGAAAATAAGGGAAGGAAAAATTAAAGAAAGAGTATTTGTTGGTCCTGAAATAGGAGAATTGTTCAAAGATGATGTATTTACTTTGATGTTAAATAATGTAGAAAATGTTAATAATGTGCTACATTTAAAGACATTTGCAAAAACTTTCTCGACAAACAAAAATCCAAAAACTACCACAATGTTGTTAATGAACTTCTTACTTCATACAGAGCTATGGGATGTAATATGTGTTTGAAAATACATTCTCTCGCATCTGAATTTTTCCTGGACAAGCTCGGAGACGTAAGTGATGAACACAGTGAACATTTCCACCAAGACATTTCAGTGATGGAAAGCCAAAGGGAAATTGAATTCTAACATGCTAGACGATTACTGTTGGACATTGATTCGGTGTCCAACAGCCTCAGGCATATCCTGAATACATCTTAGATAAATAAAAGAAAAGCAAAAAAAGAATAAAAGAAAAGCATTGGTGAAATCATTTTAACACAGGTATGGCCATGAAAAATTATAAATTTAACAGAATTTAACCATGTTTTCCCTTAATTTTTTTTGAAGCGTAATTTATTTAAAACTAAGGGTGATAGAAAAATTGTATTCTCAGATCTGTAATGTACGCAAAAAAGGCAGTTAAATTAATGGTTAGAAATTAATGGCAGTTAAATTAATGGATAGAAAAAAATTTTTTTTTTTGTCTATCAGGGAATTAATCTCATAATGTTTTAAAAATGCAGTTAATAGATAGAAAGGCATTTATTTATTTGTATACTGTTCAAAAGAGAGAATAAATTTAATTTACTATTAGAATGGAAATATGAAAATTTAATGCAGTCACACATATAGTACACACTAAGAAAAGTTTTTGAAAATTTAATCTCTTTCTAAGTTAATATCCTTTCTCTGCTTTGGTTTTTTTGTCTAAATACCATATCTATAAGTAAAGTATTTTTCAGTTTAATAGAAATGGCATCTTAAAAGTCTAAAAAAATTAATATAATAAATGTTATGGAATGTCATATACATTAAAGTTGTTAGCAGATGTTATCCTTTTTTAGTAGTTTCATGTACATCTCAAAATAAAGTTTAAAAATAGGGTAGCATATTAATACTCCATTTGCTTTTGTAACATTTTCCAAAACTGAAATATCTTTGCGGAAACTTTTAAAATACTGAAAATCTTGATGAAAACCATGTTCATCACTTACTGCCCCAAGATTTGGTCGTAAGAAATCCAGATGTGAATGCAGGAAATGGACTTTTATTGACATATTACACATCCAATAACTATGTTATTGGATGTGTAATTTATCAACAATATCCTGGTAATATGGTGATTTATGGACACGTAGAAAATTTTCAAAGGTGTCTTTAAATGCTATCCAAGCAGCAAGTTCTACTCGACAGTCAACACATGGAGGACAAAAATTCCTTCTTTATTTTTTGCTTCACTTAATTTTGGGAAATCTCCTTACATACATAATATGGAGGACATTCATAATTTTTACCAATTTTTTTTTTTATTAATCCCAGTTTGAGGTGAAGGGTCGGTAAAAATGTTTTTTCTGGTTTAACTAGAAAATCATGAATGGTTTTTTTCCAGGAATTAAAAAAATCACAAAGTTGGCTGTCCCAACAAATAAAAGAACAGTACTTTGTATATCCTAATTGCATAGCTAACAAAAGAACTATTACTTTTAAATTTCCACTTATATTCCAACTATGCTTTTTATAATTTAATTTTTCAATAACAGTTTTCATAATGTCATATGTTTCTTTCATATTATTCCGTAACAGATTGGTAGAGAAGAATATTTATTACTACTGCAAAGCAGCAACTGCTTTTAGGCTACACTTGAAGAAATCAGTAAAAAGGCACTGCTTCTTAGATTCATGAGCTTGCTATAATTATAACATAAGCTCATCAGTATATTTATGCAGTAAACTAATTAGTTTTCTTCAGCAAAATATTGAGTAAAACCTTTCTATCGGCTTAAATGGCCAGAGATTTTTTTTTTAAAAGTAAATTGAAACCTTGCAATCTAGAGCCTAAAATTCATCTTGATTTTTTTATAACTTTAAATTCCTTACCAAGTTGACCCCACAGTTACTATATATATTATATGAGGAGCCCATACATTATCCTAAGCAGTAAAGTACAATTTATAAAATTTTTTAATTAAAGGGTTCAATTTTTTCTTACATGATCTTGTAGTGAACTCATTACACATGTAACAAGAAATTGGCCAAATCATTTACAAACTTATGAGGCATTATGAGACTTCACTGTTCACTTTCTTATTATAGTTATCACACTAACTGAAGAGATTACACTATTAAAAGCAGTAGGCACACAAATCCAATTTTGTGTTGTTTTGAATTGTACAGACATGATGAATCTTATTCATGTACACTTCAATAGATACAGTGTCATGATATAGTATGTGATGTTTGTGTTATCACTTAAGTTATTGTTTCATGGTTAATAACTGATTAATAAGAGTTAAAAATATATATACAGCACATAAATATAATCATATAAAACATCATATAAGCATACAATCATGCATCATATAATATCAACAATTTTCAAAATTTGATTTTGCATTTTTTCAAAAACGTACAGTGATGAAAAAATTCTGACCAGATTTCTTGTGCTTTTTATAATTTACTTCCTCAATAACAGTTTCCATAACATCAAAAGTTTCTTTCATATTAATTCCATAACAGATTTGTACAGTGAAATATTTATTAATATTCTGAAGCAGAACTTTTTATGAGCCAATGAATAACAAAAAAATACCAATCTTCTAGTAACTAATCACAATAGTCAATACTTCTGACCAATTGGAATGCACCAAATTTAAACTGATGGATTAACTGATTGCAAATCTTTAACTGATGGCGATCCTAAATAGTGTTACCACCATGTCCCAACAGATCTTTAAATCATAATTTTTATCAATTATAAACATATATGCATACACACATATGAGTATTAACCATTTAGAAATCACTGAATCAATCATGTTGCCCAATTATCATGACTGTTAAATAAAATTTTATCACTTTAAGGTTTTGTTCATAATTCTACATTAGAAAACCATTAACAACTAAAGTTAATAGTACGAATGTAATTTATAACATGAAAGGATACAACAGGTTTATAACCTGCCTGTAACTTAAAAAGTTATAGGCAAGGATATGATAATTCAGAGGAGGCCTTAAATTAATATTGTTTTTACAAAGAAAAGTAGTCTCTTTTAAGTATGTGTATTTTGATTGCCACTTCTATTTTCAAACTTTCCTTTTGATAGAGTATTAAATAAATTTTATCTTCTTACATTTCATAAATCTCAGAAACCTACTGGCATATAGACACTTAAATTAGTGTAGTTTATCAGAAACTTCTTTGTTACAATTTTAACCTCTTTGGTTTTATTTCCTAGGCATTGAAGTTTTATTTGGGAAATCTTGACTTTTGTTTAATTAATGTTTTTCTGGAAGGAAGAAACATTTGGATATTTTAAAATCAGAATCATATTGACTGCTAGATATTAATATTATTATATTATAGGCAGTTGTTTTCAGAGACAAAGTTATTAATGTTTTTTCTTATAATATTTTCCTAACATTGAGATGGAAGGTATATGAAGAATTTATGAAGGAAGTCAATTTCAAAATCAGAAAAAAGGAACACCTAGTTAATAAAGAAAACTTCTTCCTTACAATTTTTAACAACAAGGCTTCATCCAGAACTGCTTTGCCATTCAAATTTAAATGTGGATGCAGTTACATACAACATGTGGAAGCCATATTTGTATCCATAAAGGAGCAATGCAACAAAGTACCAATACGTTACATTCACTTTCCTATGAATAGCTTCAAACACCAAAATTTTGTCACAGATCTAAAATAAGTAATGGATTGATAACTGTGAAAACTCCTGTGACTGGGCTACAGTTTTTGAGATTCTCAAACAAAGTGCAGAGATTCCTGTTGTCCAAAGAAAGACAACTCTCTTGAGATAATCAATTTCTTCCGTGACCCTCACTTTGTCAAAGTGTTGGCAGACTGTAATCGAGCAGTCAAAGCCTCATGCCAAAAATTTTCTCCCTCGGGCTAGAATCTTCCAGATTTGTGTATTAGATAAATATTATAATTAAAAAAAAAAAAAAAAAAAAATTGGAATAATAAAAAGCACTGTAGCAAGAAAAATAAAAACACACTAACTGAAAAATGAAAATACTTAAATATAAATAATAATAATCCAGTCCGAAGTTTAAATCAACTCCGACCTGGCGCGTCTCCATATGGCAGATAGGGGAATGCTCTGTATATATGCAAGGTAGCTGGGAAATAAAATACCACCTGCGGACCAAAATGATTTAACACAAATCCACCAGCGTCTGTCTTGTATCAAGCAGCTTGATGGTCATTGTCTGTTCACCAGAGGTGTGGCTGTAAACCCAATCTCGAGGCTAATAACCCCGAGGGTACCTTTAGGGGGCCCATTTCCCTAACACTTCATAAACAAGAAATCAACTATGAACATGCACAATGTAAGAAATACCACCCACCAATCTCTCATCCCTACGAAGAGGATGAAAAGCAGACATTCGGATTCTGGGGTCCTGCAACAATGTGCAAATAAGGATGAGTAGGAGCATCCTGAAACTCTAGATAAAGGACTAAAAATTAAACACAAAAACATTAACTATTTAGCAACATTCAATGTAAATTCACTC